>UCOK01019360.1:106989-119459 GCA_900474325.1 Synergus umbraculus
ATTTAAATATCAGAAATAATCTTTCAAAGTCACTTAAAATTTTTAGAAATCTCATAAAACTCTTACAAAGCTTTTAAAATCTCTTGAAATCCATGTTAAAATTAGTCAAAATCTCTAAAAATTCCAAGAAACCTTTGAAAACCTGTGAAATCGCTTAAAATTCGTGAAAATATCTTCAAATTCCATGAAATCCTTAAAAATTCCAGAAAAATTTTCAAACTCAAATCTTCTGAAATCTACATTAAAATTCATGAAATTCCCAGAAAAATTCTTGAAATTTTATGATAAAATTTAAAATCTCTATATCTTCTATATCCCGTAAAAATATTACATAGAAATCTTATTAAATTCCATGAAATCCTTTACAATTCTCACAAAGTCATTTATAATCAGAAAAATCTCTCCAAATCACTTAAAATTATTATAAATTTCATAAAATTCCTTAAAATTTCAGGATAATTTAAATATCAGAAATAATCTTTCAAAGTCACTTAAAATTTTTAGAAATCTCATAAAACTCTTACAAAGCTTTTAAAATCTCTTGAAATCCATGTTAAAATTAGTCAAAATCTCTAAAAATTCCTAGCAACCTCTGGAAATTTCTCAACTCTTAAAATCATTAAAGATTTAATCAAATTCCATGAAATCATTAAAAATACAACAAAATCTTTTATAAATTAGAAATATTTTTTGAAAATCCTTAAAATATATGTTAAACTTTGTGAAAATCTCTAAAAATTCCAAGAAACCTTTGAAAATCCGTGAAATCGCTTAAAATTCGTGAAAATATCTTCAAATTCCATGAAATCCTTTACAATTCTCACAAAGTCATTTATAATCAGAAAAATCTCTCCAAATCACTTAAAATTATTATAAATTTCATAAAATTCCTTAAAATTTCAGGATAATATTTCAAATTCATTAAAACCTCATAAAACTGTTACAAAGTTTTTAAAATCCCTTAAATTTCCACGAAATATGCTAAAATCCCATAAAATTATACAAGATCGTTTTAATATCCTAAAAATCTCTTGAAATCCATGTTAAAATTAGTCAAAATCTCTAAAAATTCCTAGCAACATCTGGAAATTTCTCAACTCTTAAAATCATTAAAGATTTAATCAAATTCCATGAAATCCTTAAAAATATTACAAAATCTTTTATTTAAAAATCATAAGAAGCTTTTGAAATTCCTGAATAAAATTCTCTATAAAGTTTTAAATTCCTTATTTAAATCCCACAAAATACATATTTTAAAAGTCATAAAAGTACCTTCAATTCCAATTGAAAATTAATCAAAGTAGTGAAAAATTCTAAATATTTGCGGAAACTTCTTGAAATTCTTTAAAATTCTACGATAACATTTAAAATCCCATTATCTCCCATCAAATCTTTAAAAATTCCAGAAAATTCCCTTAAAATTCCTAGATTTTTAATGTATTTCAAGTTTAGACTCGTGACAAAATTAATGATTATTAACGAAACCAAATTAAAAATTTCAAATTCAGCCCAGAAATTCAGTTTCTAATCCTGATGTCAAACAACATTCATTGGTTTGAAAATGATCACCAGTGGAATTACTTCTGAACAAAACATTTAATTAAACAATAAAGCAATTCGTGGGAGGAATAATTTAGCATTTAATAATCCCCTCATAATTCATAGTTTTCGTTCGTTGAGTAAAATCTTTGAATCTCAAGTAGACTTTTCGAAGACACGCGAGAAGATGCATAAATCACGATGAAATGCGCGTTCATTATGCTTGCAGGCACACGTGTAATTGCAACGGGCGTGTCCTTTCAAGTCATTTTGCACTCGTGTACTTTAATGTACAATTACACATATATACGAGTGTTTATATAGGCAACTTGATTCTCATATTACTGGTGCCTTATGGGGTTGAATCCCCGGAAACTCGAAACCGGAAGTGGGCGTCATCCGTGTCACAGGGGCAAGTGGAGACAGTATTTTACCTCTAAGTAAGCGAAATTGTATGTTTTCTTTCCAGGAAGGAACTTCTCGTGGTTTTGCTCTCCACAACAAATGTCCCGAGCGGGAAAACAAGGAATTTACCGTTTATTTCCTTGGGGAAAACGATAAAGTCATATATTGTACTTAATGTGCTTTTTACGAATTGCAATAAAAATTGAGAACTAAATTGAATCTAATATGATTAACATATGATTAAATTATGATCTTGTCTATTATTTCATCGACGACCATAAAAGAAAAATTCAATCTCTCAATCGCCTCTGATTGATTTCATTGAGTCATAACTCAGACGGTTTTGAATCATAACATCTTTATGATTTATTTTTTACACAGAAAGACCTTCATTGACAATGATCTTGGACTCATATAGAATAAAAAGCAGATGGAGATAAAAAAAGAAAAATTGAGGAAAAATTCCAATTCTGTCTTCGTTGAGAAGAGGATTGGCAAACTGACAGTTCCAGTGTATACTTGTTTAGAGTCCTCAATTTTCACGCTTTCCACCGCTCTGCCTCCTCTTTTGTTATCGTCTTCGTTCGTGTAAATTTCGCGTGGGATAAAAGGCTCTGGGCGAAGGTGTCCATTAAATTCGTCATGGATCGTTATTCCGCGTAGGTAACCGACAACTCGCCATTCCCGACTATTAAACCGCACTCCATTCATCGTTCCGTTAACCTGGTATTGATACCTCAACACCGATTTATTATGAGAGATTTTGCTCAGATTTTTTGCCAAGACTAATGCATATACCCTTGAGATTCTGGTTTTGTTTGTTGGAACGGATCTGCTTTTTGCTAATGAATCTAAAAAAGTGCCTATCACGAAATAAATTGGTATATGAGATAATCTCGGAATTTTCGTAAGAAATTTGAGATATAATTGCTTTAATGGTACAATTTTCCTGTTTTCCTTCCTCCCTTCATATCCAGAAAGGCGCACCAATCAACAAACTTGGAAAGCTGTCTCGTGCGATTAAAAGAAGTGCGATTTATATGCAAGGGAGCAAATGAGAGTAAACGATAAAAAGAGAGGATTATGAGAGGATATGACGGGAATAAGCTCCAGGAGGTATCCTTGCGTCCGTCGCAGGATAATCCCAGTCACGTTAAGATGAGGCGTGCGTGCTTATCCCTGTGTATAATACTGTAATACTCTAATGTGTATGAATTCAAGCATGTGTTCCTGGTAGTTTCCACACGCATAATCACCTGTCTCGTCCATCATGAGTCCTGTACCTCGGCCAGATGTAATATGCTTGGCCCACGCAAAACCCGTCCGACATCCCAACGTTTCAACACACGCCTACGATCGGTCGGCTTGCTTTCAAAATGTCGTAAGTCAAATTGCCCAGAGTTGCACCGTTTCATCATTCAAGTACTCGTGTATTCGCAAACCTTCTGACATTGCTAATACCTATACACCACGTGGCTTACAGGCAACAAACCAACTACACGTGGTACCCACAAATCCCCATGTCAAAGGATTAACGTATCTTTGCCACATCTTTAAAAAGAGGGCCTCGCTTCTCTCTGATTTGATGTTACATGATTTCAGCTTCAATTCTGTTCATGTATTATTTTAGTGAATGACTAGCAAAAAATTACCCGGTACTGCCCGGGATTTTAAGAGATTTCTAATTTTAGAGAATTTTCAAAAGGAAAAAGTCAAAAGAACTTAACATATTTATTATTATTAGTTCGATCGGTAGTGAAATCTGGTAAATAACACTCCATCTAGTACGAAGGCACCCATCCCTAGTACACCCGAGAAAGAATTACTTAACTCAGGTGATCGGATGAGAACTGTGAAACCATTTCATGTGTCCAACTGGACAAAATCATTCCACATATTATAAAATAAAATGTTACGACTAATAGTCTTGCAATACCATTTAAAAGCTTTTTAAGTTTGCAAAATAAATCTTAATATTATACTAATTTTTATTAATTAACATTTTTTAAATATTTTACTAACTTTTAATATGATACTAACTAGCAGAAAATACGGCGTTGCTCAGAATTTTTTTAAAAGACTTTAATTTAAAGATTTTCAAGGCATTTTTAAAAGGAAAGGATTTTCCAGAGATTCGTACAAATTTCAAGGCTTCTTAAAGAATTTCTTGAGACTTTAATAAATTTCAAAGGATTTTAAGCGATTTCAAGTATACAGAAAAATATACTATACAGCGTGATTTTTTTTTAATTGTACTAGCAGACCAACACTATTTTTTATTATTAAACATTATTTATTTACTTTTTTACAACTTTAAGTCATTAAAAAATCAATGAAAGTTTGTTGATTCAAAAGAAAATCATAAAAAAATTTGTGAAATCCTTTAAAATTCCATGAGGAACTTTAAAATTCCTTAAAAATCTTAAATCTTTTAAATATTATAAAAATCTCTTGTAATCACTTAAAATTTCTAACAACCTTTTAAAATCCTTTAAAATTCCATGAAAAGCTTTTAAATCGTTTAAAATTACTTTTAAAAATCAAAATTTTTTTAAATTCTTACAAGCTTTTTAAAATTCTTTAAAATTCATGTGTCCAACCGGACAAAATCATTCCACATATTATAAAATAAAATGTTACGACTAATAGTCTTGCAATACCATTTAAAAGCTTTTTAAGTTTGCAAAATAAATCTTAATATTATACTAATTTTTATTAATTAACATTTTTTAAATATTTTACTAACTTTTAATATTATACTAAGTAGCAGAAAATACGGCGTTGCTCAGGATTTTTTTAAAAGACTTTAATTACTTACAATAATTTCAAAGAATCTTAAATAAAGGATTGTAAAGGATTTCATAAAGACTTTAAAAGATTTCAGGAGATTTTAGAGAATTGCAAAAGATTTTCAGTGATTTTAAAGATTTTCAAGGCATTTTTAAAAGGAAAGTACTTTTCAACCCTATTCTAAAAAGATGATACAAGTCAAACTAAATTTGCGTTTTGTACTACTGGAAAGCTTCTTAAATTGACAAAAAAAGAATCAGTGTTAGTATTATATTTTATTAGCAGAAATTTAATCCCATTGATCGGGATTTTAAGAGATTTTCAAAGGATTTAAACATTTTTTAAAGGAATTTCTAGGGATTTTTTTAAAAAAAATTCAAAAGAGTCATAGTAATAGTTTTCCAGAAATCTGTATATATTTCACAAGATTTCACGACATTGTGAGGATTTCATCAGATTTTAACCGAGTTTAAGAAATTTAAAGAAATTTTAAGAGAGATAAAAAGCCTTTAAAGGATTTAAAAATATTTTAACAGATGTCAAAAACGATTGTGAGAAATTTCTGTATATTTCATGAGAATTCAGAAGAGTTTAATGATTTTTAAGAGATTTCAAGTCATTTTAATGAATCCCAACTTGTTTCAGAATATTTTTAACGATTTCAAGACCAGCAAAAAATAACCTGGTTTTGCCCGAGATTTTAAGGGGGTATCCTCATATAAATCGATCGAAAAATCGATTACTCAGTGAGTTTTCAACCTACTCTCTAAATCTGAATTAGTGAAAAGTAGGTCACTAATTTACTTTAGTGAAAATTTTCACTAATTATTAGTCGTATTTCACTATTTCAATTAGTAGAATTTTTCACTAAAGTAAATCAGTGACCTACTTTTCACTAATTCAGATTTAGAGAGTAAAAAAATTTTTAAAACCCCATTTTAAAGGGAATTAAAAAATTCTCTAGCCCATAAAAACCTCTCGAATTTATTTAAAAGTTGAATAGGTAATTTTTCAGACAGTGGAAAATATCCTCACAATCTACATACAACAACATTTCGAATCCGAACTTGACAAGCACTTTACCACCTGAGCCACGGTCTTTTCCAATATCCTATATATTATTATTTATAGATAAGACGTTCAGACAAGATATTCAATTTGATTTCGTGGAATCAACTAATTTATTTTTTAGCCCTCAATGTGTAAGTCTAATTATGAAATATGATAGAGTGAGCAGATAAAAAAGAGGATCTCGACAACGAATTTCTCAAATCGAAATCTTATTTGAAACTCATCCTTCCAAAGTATCAACTTTAGGAAGACGTAGGTGAGTTACGTGATCGTCTGACAGGTTGACAGGCAGACGTTAACGATCCACGATTTCCATCGCGGGATTTCTCGCGCGATGCTGAGGTGACAGGTTCTCTCTCAGAGAGCCAAATCGTTCTGTCTTGTGACGATTCTCGATTGTCGATCTATCTCGTCCCACGAGATCGATCGATCGATCTTCAATTCGCAGATCAGCTTTGAATTCCGCGAACTTCTTTGCCGGTTTGGTTTGTCACGTCGCTATCGATCCAAGATAGGCTGGTTAAAGCTTCTCACAATCAGCCAAAGGCAAAGACAACAATTCAACGCCAACGAGAAATGATTCTGTTCATTTCCTTCGCACCCCGCCGCCATTTTTGGTCGTTCCGTTAATTAATCTCGAGTGCCTAGCGTGAAAGCCATTATTTCTTGTCGTCGTCGTCAGCCTCGAGGTAATTTTCATCAGAGGAGAGAGAGAGGGACAGAGGGATTGAATACCTCAAAGCATGGCGGCCTGCACAGCCTATACTGTCTCACGCAAACATTTCTTTCAGCTTGCTCCTTGCTGTATCCTATATCGCTAATCGTTTTTTGAATATTTCAACTTCCTCACGCTGCCTTTGAAGCAAACCGAGAAAACCTAATTACGTTCGAGCAGGAATCTCGCCTCCTTAAGACGTCTTCGTTTGAATTGATTGGCGAGTTTATCATCAGGGCGTTCCTGGTTCCGAGGCGAAAGGAAGTTTTTGCAACCTTTCTCAACGGGATCCTCCATTTTTTCAAGAACTTATTTGAATAGCATGCAAAAAGGAACCTGAATCTTGACGAATTTGATAAAAACGCAGCTATATAAGATATGGAGATTTTTATATCAAATTCTACAGTCATCTCGATTTCTGCGAAACTCCATGGAGTCCGATGATGGACATCAAGGTATCAATAGTAGAATTTCCTATCTCTTCATAAAAAGTAGTAAGGTATACAAGAAATACGAATTATTAGGCCAAAGAAGGATGGGTCTGGTGGATCCTTGGAGACTAAACTTGGCCACATCTGAGGCAGAAAGCTGAACCGCTAATATGGCGAAGGAGGATGACACGTGTAGTTATATACCAGAGCCGAGAGGTAAAAAGGCTCGCGAGTATAACTCGCTCGAATGCCATAATAATCGTCATCGGCCTCGTGGGTTCGAAAATACCTCTGGAGAAAAAAAAAGACGTCTCTTGGCCAACTGGTCTCTTTTCGAGACCAGTTGGCCAATTGGTCCGAGAGACTCTCTTCTCGTTTCTCAAGTCTCAACTCGTGTCCTCGGGGCGCCTTCGATCATCCAGGATATAAACGCACCACGTGATTACCCGCAATACAAACATCGCAGTAATGCCCCCGAGACTTGGGGACTATAAAGGCGCCGCTCAATTCGGACCCAAACTTTTGCATCCAGGAAGTGCATTGGTCCGAGACGATGAGCTTTTGCAAAGTCATCGTCGAGTTTTGCTCGTCCTGCAAAATTGAGAGTTAACGAACCTGGGTGAAGCCGCCGACACTTTTACTTGCACGATTGCACCTCGATCGACCTGCGAACGTGGGTTTATTGTGAATCGTAAAGATGTAATGATCCGGTCGCGGTTGACAGGTAATTTATTCGCCTGCATCGTGTAGAGCTAACATTATCGAGACGTACCACAGTGCGTCCCGTTCGAGACTATTCATCCTGCTGAAGAAAAGTTTTATGCGTTTTTTATGGGGACGAGAGTGTCATGGTATTCAATTATAGTAGGTGGGTGTTTCTCAGGTTTTAAATACAAATGCAAGAGGCTGTCATGCTGATGTCGAGTCAATTGCGTTTTGCGGATTGTCATGTAAATTATTTATCGCGAAGCCGGTTTGTGGGATGTCAAACTCAATATCAAATCGGTTCCGCGATACTCTGTATAGATTCTTTGCAATATTATAGAATTTATTATATTTTATTTCTCTGATTTCCAAAAAACCTTTGAAAATCTCTGAAATCGCTTAAAATTCGTGAAAATCTTTAAATTTTCAGAAACTACTTGAGATTCTTTTAAAATCCGTTAAAAGTATTAGAAATATCTTCAAATTCCATGAAATCCTTGAAAAGTCCTAGAAACCTTTTGAAATTCGATGACAAACTTTAAAATCTCTTAAAATTCCTAGAAAAATTCTTGAAATTTTATGGAAACATTTAAAATCTTTTTGTATCTTTTATATCCCTTAAAAATATTATATAGAAATCTTATCAAATTGCATGAAATTCTTTTAAATTATTAGAAATCTCATAAAACTCTTATAAAGCTTTTAAAATCCCTTAAATTTTCACGAAATATCCTAAAATCCCATAAAATTCTACAAAATCCACGGAGAAAAATGGATATTAAAAATTAATATCTAGCTATTTAACTATGGGACGACTATCTAGATATTTAGATATAATATCTTGATATTAAAACTTAATATCCAGATAATAAAATATATAATCCAAATATTCTAACATCCAATATTTTAATCTCTGGACACTAACTTTTAATATCTGGATATTAAGTTTTAATATCAAGATATTGTATCTAAATATCTAGGATAGTCGTCCCATAGTTAAATAGCTAGATATTACTTTTTAATATCCATTTTTCTCCGTGTCGTTTTAATATCCTTAAAATCTCTTGAATTATGTAAAAATCACTTAAAAATAATTCAAAATGCTTATAAAAACCTTCAAAATCATTAATCTCTTGAGATCCATCTTAAAATTAGTGAAAGTCTCTAAAAAATTTTAGCAACCTCTGGAAATTTCTCAACACTTAAAATCTCTTAAAATGATTAAAGATTTCATCAAATTTCATGAAATCCTTAAAAATATTACAAAACCTTTTAAAACTCATAAAAAGCTTTTGAAATTTCTCAATAAAATTCCCTGTAAAGTTTTAAATTCCTTATTTATATCACACATAATACACATTTTAAAAGTCATAAATAAAGTACCTTGAAGTCCGATTGAAAACTGATCAAAGTCGTGAAAAATTCTCAAATTTCCCAGAAACTTCTTGAATTTCTTGAAAATTCTACGATAACATTTAAAATCCCATTATCTCCCATGAAATCTTTAAAAATTCCATTAAAACCTCTTAAAATTCCTAGATTTTCAATGTATTTCGAGTTTAGACTCGTGACAAAGTGATTATTAACGAAACCAAATGAAAAATCTCAAATTCAATTCACGCGAAATTTACACGGAGAAAAATAGATATTAAAAAGTAATATCTAGCTATTTAACTATGGGACGACTATCTAGATATTTAGATATAATATTTTGATATTAAAACTTAATATCCAGATATTCAAATTTAATATCCAGAGATTAAAATATTGGATGTTAGAATATTCGGATTATATATTTTAATATCAAGATATTATATCTAAATATCTAGATAGTCGTCCCATAGTTAAATAGCTAAATATTACTTTTTAATATCCATTTTTCTCCGTGGATTTTGTAGAATTTTATGGGATTTTAGGATATTTCGTGAAAATCTAAGGGATTCTAAAAGCTTTGTAAGAGTTTTATGAGATTTCTAATAATTTTAAGTGATTTTGAAAGATTATTTCTGATATTTAAATGATTTTGTGAGAATTTTAAAGTATTTCATATAATTTGATAAGATTTCTATGTAATATTATTAAGGGATATAAAAGATACAAAAAGATTTTAAATGTTTCCATAAAATTTCAAGAATTTTTCTGGGAATTGATATTGATATTAAAACTTAATGTCCAGATATTAAAATATATAATCCAAATATTCTAACATCCAATATTTTAATCTATGGATTATATATTTTAATATCAAGATATTATATCTAAATATCTAGATAGCCGTCCCATAGTTAAATAGCTAGATATTACTTTTTAATATCCATTTTTCTCCGTACAAGTATCGATTGTCGAAAATCACTATCGATATTTCAACTTCGACTCAATCATCTTTTTAGAGTAGATCATAGATCTTGAATTGGTGATCTCTTATAAATGATCTTTTATAAAAGCTGAGAATATTGATCTCAGTGCAATAATGAGGAAAAGTGAATTGCGAAAGGTGAGGTAAAATTGTAGTATCTTGTAAAGGGTCATTACAATCCGAAGTATGTTATTTACAATCGTTTTTCAATGTCGATAATGCGAAAGGCCTTTCGAATTCTTGAGACAGGTGATTGCGGACCGTTTTCTGTTTGATGTCGAGAAACCTGTTTTCATTTCCCACGAGAATATCTTGATAATCGTTCCGATCATCCCCAAGGGGATGTCAGCGATCGAGGATCGGGTGACCTATTCGAGCAGAATTTCTGCTCACGTAGAAGATCATTTCTTACAGACTGATATGACCGCTTGATAGAAGGAAAGGGATGAGCAGCTTCTCTTCTTAGAGTGTTTAGAATTTCAAAGTAATGAGAGGGTAAAACAATGTTGCGTTCTCGGAGGTAGTATATTAGTAGCTGCCGTAATTCTTTGCAGTAATTACTGTCATATTTAATTTCCTAGGTGGTACTTTCTACGTTCTACGTGACTTCCATATATTTATATCTATACATTAACAAGCACAGAAAATAAAAGAACTTATTATATTTAGGATCTATTGTAATTTTTCTATTCATCATGTTTTGAACAGAAATAAAAATTCCTAAGAAACAAACGCGTAAAATTCTTTAGGTGCATCCCGCTGATAATTCCCTGGAATTAATATAGTTTAGTGGACAACTTTTTAAATCTAAACATTTGAATATATATTCTGTCTGGCGCCGACACGTTTTTTTTAGTCTTGGGTGAGCAATCGCGATCATGCGAGATTTGCATCTTTGGAATAAAGATATTTCACTCTAGCTGAGCATTAAAATTAAAAGATACAAAGGTAATTTGAATGGAAATTTTCTGGTATCGAAAATATGTTTGTTTCTAAAGATAGACTCTGAATTCAAGGATCCGCCATTGAAAAGAGGAAGAGGAGGGGACCGGGCGTTTTCTGGTTTAGCCTTATGGCGATCAACAGATGCGTTAAAACGTTAAATGCATTCATCTCTCTCGCTCTTTCTGTTATGTTCGTTTGGTCAGAAGCCAGTAAATTTTGTATCTGCCATCTTTTTTTCGAGCTGTCTTCTTCTATCCATGGTTTTATGGACTCATCGCCCTGGCCGAACTACCACCGACACTTCGACACCATCGGCTGGAAAGAACTTTAACTTTACACACTAATTTATACACACAATACTCACACATGTGTATTTTCAGGTCGAAGAAGAGGAGCACACCATTTTCCCCTCCTAATTTTAAGAGCGAGGCCAAAACGCGTATCGATAGAGGCCCAGCCCTCTCCACATGGCGTCTCCTAGATCCCGCAGGACAACACAAAGAAAAATAATTATCTTGCCCACGTATAGATTATACTCAAAAAAATATGGCTGCCCCTTCGCCTGCCACATTAAGTTTTAAAATAGTTTTCTGACTGTGTAAATGTCTTGGGAAACGTTAATTCGAAATCTTGAAAAAAGATATTATTCTTCAATGTAATGAGTTCCTTTAATTACGGGATCACTCGTTTGTTACCTACATTTTTTAGACAATTTTAATCGGTTATTTATCTCCATTAACGTAACTCTTTTTTTAAATTGTAATTATGCTGCGGAGTTATATAGATAGTGGCATATACTGAAAAAACTGTTTAGCGGGGACAACAAATTGTTTGATTGCTTTGGAGTTAACAAAAGTTTTTATAAACGTTGTGGTTGAAACAACTAAAATTTGGTGGGGGCAAAAAAAATTTTGATTGGTTGTATAGCAACTAAACAAACCAAATAACCAAAGACATTTTAATACAAATAATAATAAATTTGATTATTGAAATTTACATATTGAAATTTTTGTGTGATATTTTTGTATGACACAAATCACAAAAATCCATGAGGAGTATTGGGATTCGAACCCGCAACAACGTGTTTACTCGATGGTCAAGCAGCTAGAAATCAATCCAAGCATCTTATCATCTGAACCACGCTATTCCCAAGTGGAAATTACATGGTAGAGCCGATTTTTACAACTGGCGTGGTACCACGCCAGTTGTAATGTGCCAATATTGGGTAGCCATAGCTGGCGTAGTACTAACTTTACCATTGGGTCAGTACTCTATCAAATGCAAATTCCAATATCGGCAGTCCAGAATCGACCTAGTACTGGCTTTGTACAGTAATAAAAAAAATACCAGCACTGGATCTGCGGACTCATGCCAACTTCAAGGCCAGTATTGGTACGAAACTGGCAAGGATCTAAACATTTTCCAAAATTACAATTCTCAAAATTATAAAATTTCAAAAATAATAAAGATTATGAAATTCAAAATTTCATAAAAATATAAAACTATCAAAAAA
>UCOK01019361.1:0-56159 GCA_900474325.1 Synergus umbraculus
AATTAGTTAAAAACTACTAATTCATTTGGTAAGGCTCACTAATTGATTTAGTTACCGTTACTAACTGAATTAGTACTTTTTTTACTATGGATTAGTAGTTTTTAACTAATTTATAGTAAAAATGCTTACTAAAGTGTATTAGTAAACGATTTGGCACTATTTCGTTAGTAACTTATGACTAATTCAGATTTAGAGAATATTTAAGCTTATTATTTTTCATAAATTTCCACTCTCTAAACTTGAATCAGTGAAATTTAACTGATTACCAGTCAAATTCCACTGATTTGCAGTGACTCTTTTCTCACGATTTTAATCAGTGAAAAATCTACTGGAAATCAGTGAAAATTCACTCCAATTTTTAGGGCCGATTCCACCAATTGTGATTAAATTTTAATCCTTGATTAACTTAAGTTTATCAATACTTTCGTACGCAAATCAAGGATTTAATCAAAGATTAAAATTTAATTAGTTGGTAAAATGACTTTTGACTGATTCTCAGTGAATTTTCACTGATTAAAATCGTGAGAAAAGAGTCACTGCAAATCAGTGGAATTTGACTGGTAATCAGTTAAATTTCACTGATTCAAGTTTAGAGAGTGGAAATTTCTGAAAAATAATAAGCTTAAATACTCTCTAAATCTGAATTAGTTATAAGTTACTAACGAAATAGTGCCAAATCATTTACTAATACACTTTAGTAAGCATTTTTACTATAAATTAGTTAAAAACTACTAATTCATAGTAAAAAAAGTACTAATTCAGTTAGTAACGGTAACTAAATCAATTAGTGAGCCTTACCAAATGAATTAGTACTATTTTACTGTGAATTAGTAGTTTTTAACTAATTGATAGTAAAAATGCTTACTAAAGTGTATTAGTAAACGATTTGTCACTATTTCGCTTTGGGTGTAAAAATCGACTTAAAGTTTCAGCTGCCAAAATTAAATGTAAGTTATTTAAAGAGTTTGCGTTCTTTTCATCGGTCTACAAATTTTTTCATTCAATCTTTTTTACCTCTGATCTCTGACCTCGGTTTTATGACCTATGACTCTTAAATGACTTCTAATATTTGTACGGGATCGGAAGAGATTGAAATATGGCCTTTGACCTCTGTTTTGTCTCTCTAAATCTAAATTAGTAAAAAGTGAGTCACTAATTTACTTTAGTGAAAAATTCTACTAATTGTTAGTTATTTTTAACTAAAACTTTAGTGAAAACCTGAAAACTGCGAATTGAAATAGTGAAATACAACTAATAATTAGTAAAAAATTTCACTAAAGTAAATTAGTGGCTCACTTTTCACTAATTCAGATTTAGAGAGATCACTATGAAATGGGACATATAACTTTTGAACTTTTTCTATGAGAAAAGGGAAAGTTTATAAAAAAATTTTCAAATTTGAGTAACTTTTCGAGTCACAGTAATAACTGTACTTCCGAATACACTCTATATAGTTATTTTATTATTTATTTATCTTGTTATTTTCTTTCAAAGATTGTTAGAGATTTTCCGGAATTTGTTTATTTAATACTTACATGAATGAGGGGGATATATCTTAGTGTTCCAAGGAATGGCGAAGATAACGAAACTTTCGTCGTTTCCCGTTTCCTAGGAATCCCACTCGATGCCTGTGTCTCGTAGGAAATGGAGTATCGTTAGTCGTTACCACAAGATATGACCTTAAACTGCCGTCTACGAACCATTACGAAAATACAATGCACTTTCCACCGCAAATGGAGTCCCAGAACATAATTGTACAGTGTCTAGTGGTTAATCGTAGGTCTGATGCATTCTACTATATAAATGAAGTTTCCACTGAACCGAACACTTTGTCTTAATGTCAACACGAGGACGGACAATTAATTAGATTTCAGAATTTATAATCTCTTTGGATTTCATATAAAACATAAAATTATTTTAAAAATTGCTATAAACGTAAAGGCACATTTTGAATTAATTAATTATTTCAACATCAACTCACTTTCTCTTCATAAACTTTATCTCATTAGTACCAATTAGTATTGGTTCAAATTCGAATAAATTGTGGATTACTAATTGTGCATAAATTGAGTCGGAACGATATAATTACTTCGAATCAAGTTTCTCAAAATTAAATCCGAGGAACAGAAAATAATAATGGAAATTATTACGCCTTGTCTTTTAAATTGGATGGAATTATCAATAATTATGTACTAGGAAATTTAATAATGAGGCTAAGACCGAAGACTGATTTTTTGGTTGGAACTACACAGACAGTCTCCTTTTATTTTTCTTGTTTCCATTTTTTACAATTGTTAACTCATAATAACATAAAATATATGTCATCTTAAAAGTTACGGACATTTTGTAGTCTATATGTGTTAAATAAAATTCTTTTTTGTATGTTTGTGAGTGTTTACTCTCATTTCATAAAAAAAGATAATTTAATATACGCATATATACACAACTTTACTGAATTATACATAATTCTTTGTTAATAACTGTTAAAATTATCTTTCTTCGTATTCGCTTCTTTTGTCCTTCTTTCGCGCACACGTTGAACATTCTTGATTATTGTAACTGATGAAAACTCGTAGAAAATCGATTATAAAATTGTCAATTTTCAACCTAGACTAAACTAATGCACTCGTCTTTTCACTTTTACTTTTTCATACTCGTTATGTACATTTATAGAGTTGTATTTTATTCTTATTTTTTGTCACAACTCTAGCTCAATTATTAAAATCGATGGTGCTAAAACGTGCTTTCCTCGATGTTCCACAATCAGAAAATTATTTTATTTCAAGTTTTCTCTTCTCACTTGCTAAATTGAAATTCTTCTGAGCATTCTCTGAGAATAAAATCATAAACGGATATTGAATAAAAATTCTTTAAAATTTAATAAAAGATAAATCTTTTCGTAAACTTGTTTTCCTTTCTTTGGAATTAGTCAGCACTTTGAGTTGTTGTCAAAATATTTTCAACTCTCTGATGCTAACTTAAAATTTTTTCTTCTCAGATACTGTACACCGAGTGAAAGATGCTTTGACATCTTTACTTATCTAATACTTAAATTATAAATTCGAAATAGAAACGACCATGTACAAGCTGCAAGTTGGCATGGAATAACCAATTGGCAGTGAAATTTTTTGCTAAAATAACGATTCATGTTTCAAACAATAGTTTTTTACATTCTCATTTTTTCATTTGTCTCTGGGATAGAGACCAGATCAATAGTCAAGGAAACACAAAAAACTGTTTACACATTCAACGTTGAGTTACCAACATTGTTCATGAAGGTAGAATGTTGACCATCCTGATTGGCAGCTGCTGCCCTGGCTGCGTGTCCAGCTTCTCCACTTTGGATGCTGAAGTGACGGTAGGAAATGTACTCTGGAGGTATTGGCTGCAAATCCCTTTTGATAGTCTCCCTCTGCTTCTTTACCTTCAGGTAACCAAGCACTGATACGAGGAGAACAAAAACCACAAAGCCCATGCAACAACCAACGATCAGCCCCAAACGCCTCGTTAATATGCTGTTCACTCCAGCATCAGTGTCACTAAGCGAAGACTCGTCACTGCTAGCAACAGCATCCGGAGCTTCCAAGGTTGTCACTTCACTGCACCTACTCGTTAGTGAGTCGACCATTTCTGGAATTGCTGTGGTCTCAAAAACATCTTCTATACTTTCATTAAATTGACCAACTGAATTGCTCTTCTCGTCTCCGGGTAACCAGTTACCAAGACCCAGAACGCAAATCAAGTATCGCGTGTTTGACAATAGTTTCGAAAGCTTCACTGATCGAGCACTGGGGTTAAGCATCTTTCCTCTCACCTAAACAAAAAAAATATCAGGTCAAAGGTAAAATCGATTATAGGGTTTATGGATGAATGATTCACATGAATTTTATAGAAAAGATAATTATTATGAACAGGAATCTAGAACAACAATAAGTTCTATGCAGTCAGCAAGAGTATTGATTTATAAAGTATTGATTCATAAACACAATTAGGGTCGAGTTCAAAAGGGTGGGAAATATGGGATGGAAAAGAGAGATTAATTAACTAAATTTGTACGTACGATTTATTTTTAAAGCTACTCTAAAATTATTTGGGACGATAAAATACCAATTAAAAATGAAACATGAATATTCTCGTCACAGAAAGGTAATATTTTATTTCCTTTACACACAAATAGAAGTATAATTACGCAAAGCTGTTTAATTGAAGTAAAATTTTTGGGAGCTCATGGAGATAATACAGCGAAATTATATGAATCCACATATCATAATACAGGATATTATATATAGATTATTACTCGAAGTCTGGATGCAAACGTGTTATTACAGCTTAAAACAAAGGTAGTTATAACGCATGACGTATTTTGATTATGCTTTAATAACTTTGATACATAACGAGAAATTTCATATAATAGTTTAATCTACGTTGAACTAGCATGCTAGTCGAAAGTTTACTGATGCATACGGTACTTGCTTGTTGCAGACAATCAGAATTAATATTCAAACAAGAAACTGACACAGTGTGTGAGTGTGTGTGTGAATTTAAAAACTTTTGAGAGCTGTATTGTTTTTTAAATATCAATAGTATATTTTTTCAAGCGAATTTTTAATTAATCTAACTTGTGTGAAGAATAAGAATAGTGAAAAGTTCGAATGTGTTACAGCTCTGTCTGAAAAGATTAGTCTGTTAAATATCTGCAATTCTAACTAGGTGCATAGAACCTGGAGAACATTTGCGATGTCGATTTTTACTGCCAATTGGATCGGATCCTGTTTATGTGCAGGACGTGTGTGATCGGAATTGTGTTCATTGGAAAGATCTGGAGTTTATTACTGTTTAATGGAGACCATGACTGTGTACTTTGGATTTATTACCTCTTCGACATTGTCCAGAGCATGATAAGCGACCTGGTACCCGTGGAGGCCAGAGTGATTTCTGCTCTGCCAGGACACGAGGACTGAAAAAGGTTGTATGTCCTGAATGGCGAGTTTAAGGACCAGAGGGGCTGAGCAGAAGGTGTGAGGATCAAGGTCCAGGAAGACAAGACCTCTCAATTCTGGAGGTTGTTCGCATCTGAGTAGTCCACTTTCCACGTCGTTTACTCCTAGTCCGCTGCCCCTATTACGACTCACGCCCCCGCCAACGAGTTTCTGATGGTCTCGCAACCACTCCCAAAGCTCCTGGGATTCGCAACTGCAGTTGAGGGGATTTTCTGCAGAAGAGAAGTTATTGTTTTATACTATTTGCTAGTCATTTGCTATTCATCGCTGAAATGTCACCGAGTTCACTAATAAAATAGTTAGATTTCATTGTGGCTGTGCAAACATCTAGTTAGTAGTTTCGTATCATGGCTACTACCGAGGGAAGAGAACGAAATAATTCACATGGAGGAAAAAAAAAGCAAATAGAAAAACTAGGTACAGTTTTGAACTTTTTGTGCAATTATGATTGTCGCAATATTTTTAATTTTAATACTTATTCATTATTATTAAATTTATCTTATGAAGATAATATAATTAAATGTTTAGAGTTGGGCTCACCTTCCGCTCTGAGGCTTCGAATTTGAGTCTCCAATGGTCGAAAAGCATTAAGTGGCAAGTTTTCCAAGTAATTTTTGCTGAGATCGAGAATTCTAAGTTTCTTCAGCGGCCGGAATGCATCAGATGATATTTTCGAGATTAAGTTTCCATAAAGATGAAGCTCAACAAGATTCTCCAAGTGTTGAAACGTCATTTTTCCCACTTCACTGATTTGATTGTGGGAAAGGTCCAAAATCTGAAGGGCTTTCAAAGCTGACGGAAATTCCTCCAGTTCCTTTAAGCGATTATGAGTCAAATTGAGCAATCTCAAGTGTACCAATCCCATTAATCTCTCTTGCGGCAGTAATTTCAATTCATTGACGCTAAGGTCTAAGGTTAACAAATTCTGTAAGCTATGAAAGGCACTCGGGGCGATACTCGAGATCATGTTGTTACCCATAAAGAGGTGCATCAGCGCGGGAAAGGCTTCAAAGTCCTGAGTAGTCACTATAGTCAAATTTGTGCCACAGATGTGGATCTCTTGCAATGCAGGGTAGCTCGCCTCAGAACTGATTTCGTGAATTCTGGCTAAAGGATTAGCGGTTACATTTAACCATCCTAAACTTGGTATGTTCTTTGAAGATAACGCTATTGCTGGAATTTGTCGGAACTTGTTTGCTGCTAATTCAACTTTGCGGAGAAGATTCGAGTGGATGAAGAAATTAGCTGGTAAAGCTGTCAAGTGATTGTGACTCAGATCCACTGATAATAGTTTCGAGAGGTGCACGGTGGCAAAACCAGACAGAGACATGATATAATTATCTCGGAGGTCTAACTCCCTGAGATTAACCAATCCGTGGAATCTTGACATGTCCACGTGAAGTATAACATTGTAGGCAAGGGAAAGGAATTCTATTTTGGAAGCGTTACTAAAAACATCGTAGGGAATATCTTGAAATCTATTCCCATCTAATTTCACTTCCTTAAGAACGTCCAGACCCATAAACAAGAAGCTTGGTAGAGATCTCAGCAAGTTGTTGCTCAATAATAACTTGCCCAAATTCTTGTTCTTCGAAAAAAGTTCCGGAGGCATTCTGTAAAGTTGACAAGAGTCCATTGCTAAGTGCTGAAGAGAGGGCAAACCATCCAAAGAGTCTCCATTAATTTGGCTAAAATTGTTGTGGGATATTCTGAGTATTCTCAAACCTGGAATATCCAACCGATCCAAGGCTGTAGCAGTGAGATGATTGTGTTCCAGATTCAATTCGTAGAGATTGTTCAGTCCTCTGAAAGTGCCCCGTTCGATTATAGTGACTGAAGAGTTTCGCAAATTCAAAGTCCTAATTGGGAGCCCTTCTTGGAAGATGTTGTCATGCAGGATATTCAGGTGATTGTTTGCTAGATCAAGAACTCTTAGTCTTTTTAAGGCAGTTAGAGCATAGGAGTCCATTCTATGAAGTCCGTTATCCCCTAGATAAAGTTCTTCAAGCTCATGAAGTTCCGAGAAGGTTCTCACAGTTACGTGAGTTAAACTGTTCATACTCAGGTCTAGGAACTTAAGGGCTTGCATGGGCAAGAAAGCATTGTCTTCTATGCGGGAGATCGAATTGTTGGTGAGGTAAAGCCGCTCTACTAAGAGGAGATCTCGAAACAAAGGCGCTTGGAGTCGAGTTAGCCTGTTGTGACCTAACCACATTATTCGCACCGATGCTTGACCCCTAAGAGAATCGTTGTGTAGAACACCAAGGCCATTGTTGTCAAGTTGAATCGAAACCAAAGAACTCCCTCCATTTCCATTTTGACCTACTTCATTAGAAATTTGGAAGACGTCACCCAAAACAGCTAGAAGATTCCCTTGAAGGTTGACATGCTGGAGACTGTGTAGGGCTCTGAGAGCTCCTGTTTCCATGTCAGTGATTGCGTTATTCTGCAGATGTAATTCCAAAAGGCGAGGCAGAGGGGCAAAAACGTCCCTCTTCACCTCTGTGATCTCATTGTCCTGCAGTCGTAGCTCCTTAAGGTGATTAGCTCTCGCAAAGGTACCAACTTCCAGTTCCCTAATGTTATTTCCATCAAGAGAAAGAGTTGAGAGATTTTCACAATGCTGGAGAAAATCGCGAGGTACTTTTTCTATGTAGTTACCACTAAGGTGCAGTTGAGCCAGGTGATCAAGTGTAGCTAGACCTCTAGCGTCGATTCTTCTGATTGCATTTTGCTGAAGATATATTACAGAGAGACTAGAACTACCAGAGAAGGCATCAGCCGGTATCTCCAGGATATTGTTTTCAGCTAAGAAGAGTTCCTTGAGTTCCGGAAGTCTGGAGAAGACTCCTCGGATGTAGTGTATATGATTGTGGCTAAGATCGATTGATCTGAGCTTTTGATTGGCACGGAAAGTTGCTATGTCTAGAAAGACTACTTTGTTATGGCTGAGGTCTATCGACTCGAGGTCTTTCAAGGATATGAATGCATCCTTGTCAACAGATTCCACGGCGTTGTAATAGAGAGAAAGAGTCTTGAGGGAGGGACAACACCGAAAGCAGTTTAAGGGAATGATTTGGAAGTTATTGCTACTTAGGTCTAAGAAATTGAGTCTGTCTAATCTCGAGTATCCGTCTTCTGGCAGTTTTGATATTTCATTCCAGGCGAGTCTCAGAGAAGTGAGGTGTTCCAGTCGCCGAAGAGCAGTCATGGGAAAGATTTTTATTTTGTTTTCAGTGAGGTCCAGGTCTTTTAGGCTGTTTTCGAGACCAGTGAAAGCATATTCAGAAATTTTCGTGATCTGATTTCCTTTCAGGTTGAGTTTTATCAGAGAGAGGCCGTAGAAGATGTAGCTGGTGAGATCGTGAATTAGATTGGCTTCAAGGTCAAGAGCAGCTAGTCCATTTAATGGAGCGAGAGCTTGTTGTGGAACGTTGGGGAGTTTGCTGGAGACTATAGCCAGAGATTCCAAGCTGGGTTGCAATTCTTTAAATGTATTTTCGCTTATTTCGCGGATATTTGATTGCGAAATTTGAAGGTGTCGAATCTGTGAACCTGCTGGAAAGGCGGTTGGCCGCAGCTCCTGCAGTTTCCGGTCAAGTTCGTAAATGCTGAGTGATTGGATAAGAGCACCTGAAAAATTCAAGGCAATGATAAAAAAAAGTAGTTCTACATCTTTTAGGTTTTACATATCGAAGTTTTGTTCAATAATAATGTATAATTGACGACTATTGATATCTGAACTCCCGCAAAAAATGGATAAGTTTAAAATAAACTTGCAGTAAAGTTCTGCAGAGAAGCGACTCTATCGTCAGATCAATTTTCTATGATGTGGTTTTTTCATTTGCAGTAAAATTTCTATAATTATATTGATGGAAGAAAATGGAAAGAGGATATCGAAAAAGAATTACCCTCTGGTTTCCCAGCATGCAGTACTCCTGATAATGCACTTCTCAAAGATTCCTCTGTCGAACCAGCGCACTCAAGAAATAGTCCATCTTGAAAATTGTAGCACGGACATCCCGCCAGTGAATCAGGTGGAGGGCATTCAGCACTCTGCGTTTCCTGAATCGTTATGCAGACAGCCAGAAATACCAAGTAGAGTGTAAAAGCACTTGTCCGATGATAGCGGTTTCGCTCCCATCCTCTCCCTGATGGGGGATCCCGCCACTTTCGTTTAGTTCGTGGTAACGACTTCCACATTATCGTGCAATTTTAGATTGTGAATTTAGCATCCTTCTCGACATCATGCTTACGAATTCTGAAATACGAAAATAAGTTATATTATCATTATTATCGATTCAATCTCTTGGGGACGAAGTATTTTATTCTTAATACTGTATTTCATCTCAAATATCAGAGAGTGATAATTAATTAGTAATTAGGAATTACTCTGAGAACGTGTCAATTAATGTCCCAAATAATTGATTATTACAAACGTATCAATTAAGTGGCACTTCGTGAATTATCAGAGCGTATCAGGGTAGGGGCTCGGAGTTTGCTTCGCACTATATATAGCAGGTCGGGTCTCTTGTTTTATCTCATGAGTTAACAAAAGAGATTCGATCGCTATATACATGCATAGCATAAAAGCTAACTCGAGTCCCTACCCTGGGATCATCATTAATAACGTAGAAGAGGCTAATAAATGTATTTTCTCTGAGAGTGAGTGGTCTCTCGTAATACCTAAAATAATGTCTTTAGTAAAGTACCTAACTTCCTAATGGTGGTCAGACCCTTCTGATCCATTAGCACCACAGCTAAATTGAATTTGCTCGGCAGCTATTCGTGTAGGCTCGTATTAAATCGTTGCGGTCTTACGGCACTGCAGTTGCTAATGAAGTGTATATACTCTATAACTACAGCTAAATTTAAAAGGCGAAGATGCCTTTAAATTCAAGGTGCTTTAATATACCTGCATGCAACCTTTTTACTGGTCCTCTGAGAACCACGATTGTTGGTTCACAAGTGTTTTGCAGGCTACTTGCATATTTTATGATTACACTACAGTGCTTACTTGTTATGGTCCGCTTGTTTAAATAGGACTGACGTGACGTTAAAGCAAATGCAAATTACTCTAACGCTAAGTTAAACTCCCTGTTCGCAGACCTACTAGAAACGCAACCTCTTAAACTATTTTTTTTGGAAAAGCAAAGCATTTTTCTCCCCTCATTTCGAATACTTTTTTAGGGGCGCATGAATATGTCCCAAATTCTATTTTTCATAAAATTTAATTTACATAAACTCATTTCACCTAATCATAATGTGCTATAATTTTTATGTTTCCTAATTTCAATTTTATATAATTTTTATTATTCATAATATTCATTTCTCATAATATTTATTATTCATAATGTTCATTTTACATAATTTTTATTATTCATAATGTTCAATTTTCATAATTTTTAATTTTCCTAATCGCTGTTCGCCATAATCTCCAAGTAACATAAATTCCATTCTTCATAACGGATGTCCGGTCAAATTTCAGGTCGTTGTTTCCCATCCATGTCTAGTTAAAATGGATACTTCTTTTCTTAAATTGAAATGGCGCGAAATTTAAATAGAGTGATTATTATTATTTGCGGACAAAAGAACATACAAATGGAATTGTACAAATATTAACAAATATTAACAAATATTAACTAATTGCACAATATGTTAATATTTGTACAATTTCATTTGTTTAATTCTTCTGTAAGCAAATAATAATAATCACCCTATTTATGAAGAATGGAATTTATGTTACTTGGAGATTATGGCAAACAGCGATTAGGAAAATTAAAAATTATGAAAATTGAACATTATGAATAATAAAAATTATGTAAAATGAACATTATGAATAATAAATATTATGAGAAATGAATATTATGAATAATAAAAATTAGGACAAATAGATTTTAGGAAAAATAAAAATTATGGAAAATAATAATTAGGAATAATAAAAATAATGTAAAATTGAAATTAGGAAACATAAAAATTATAGCACATTATGATTGGGTGAAATGAGTTTATGTAAATTCAATTTTATGGAAAATAGAATTTGGAGCATATTCATGCGCCCCCTTTTTTATACCTTTTTAAGAATTTTTCTATTTTATGATGTCGAAGGGAAAATCTCGCATGAACATTTTCCGGTATTATGGAAGATAGAACTTGCCGTTTTTACTCGTTCGCAAAAAATTTGCGCTGATTGTAAGATGAAGTAGATTCATTAGCAGGGCGTAATTCACTCAATTAGGTGCAGTTTTTTCTACATGGAAGTTTCATAGTTCAATATCTTTTATATAAGAGAATTGAAAGTAAAGCCTACTTAATTTTGCTGTGTACAAGCTTGTGAAGCGAAAAAAAGGAATCGATGCCGCAGGTATCGAATAAACGTTATCGAGAGATTTACGACAAGGCGAAGTTATAGCTCCTTTGAGCTCTCAGTTCAACCTCTTCTTCCATCGTCACGATCATTCGATTCGAATCCAGCAACGTGAACGTTATTGTAAATCACTCCCAAAACATATTTCCACTCCTTAAGTCGTTTAAAAGAAATGGTCTACTAAACGTATATTTATATACTCTCAATTCCAGAAGATTGTAATATATTTAAGAGAAGTTCCTTGAGTTGTGGAAGTTGAGACTTACAATTAGCTCTCGGCAATCGAAACTTCACTTGAATTCTAATTTTCTCTAAGCTTCAAACTCTTGTAGCGAGGAAAGTCACTCTGCGGTGAAACTAGGATTGGGAAGTCATTTTCCAAGGGGTATGAGGAAGTTTCCGTGGGTGCAGCAGGCAAATTAACTCTGGTGAAGTTTCCACAACTGAACTTTTCCTTACTTCCCAAGCCCTACGGCTTTTTTTGTAGTTGTCGCTTTCTCCCTTCTTCTCCTTCTCGTTCTCCCAACTCGTCATAAAGGAAGCTGTCTCCGCATTAACATAGGATACGTGCACTTATCACATAAATCCAGACTGCGTGATATATACTCGTAAACGGAACGAAGGAATTTTCCTCACGACAAAAAACAATTTCTTTGCTCATAAAACTGTAGACGTGATGTTGAATCTTTTGTTCAGAGATTTCTCTCGGATAACATGGTTCAAGAATTTTAAAGCTCGTTTGCCAACAAGTTCAACACCCTCAACCCTGGTATTTTCTTTTTTTTTTCTGATTCAAGAATTTTACAGAATTCCATTTATTCTTAACACATTTTTCTATAATAAGCTTTATATCGAAATATTTCCTCTAAAATCAATATTTACGGAAATAAATCGAAATTATATTTCAATTGGAAATGAATTGAAGGGATATTTGTGTAAAAGTAATTATTTGGAATGTTTTAAAATGGATATCACTTTTTGTAAAAATCGTAATAATCTCCCAGAGTAATTTATATGATATTAAATGAAATCGAGTCATAGGAGAATCAATAGTTGATTTTTAATTTACTGTTGGAGTTTTATTTTCGATCTATGTAGTAGAGAAACGTAACAAATTGCTCGGTGTATATAGCTACCCAATCTACTGGAAGAGTTTTGAACATTTGAAAGTCGTTTAAATCCAACGGAATGACTGGCTTGCTTTCCCGAGGGATTATGGTTTCGGTACTGAAAACCGTTGCAAGTGCACGTATCTCCGTAAGGGCGCTTAAATCATGGCTCTTTCCTATTTTCTGTAGCACAGTTATCTCAATAAATTTCTTTATGCAATTCGTTGATCATCTATTTTAGAGTATTTCGATTATAATGTTATTTTTTTCAGGCGATTTATTTAATTATACATTGGGCTGAAGTTTCAGACGTCGACTTACACGAATTTTTATCTTCTTCAAGAATTCTCAGTAAAAAAAATTGTTTTATATAATAATTTATTTACTTCAACAGAAAGCATGGGAAATATTTTTGCATACATAATTTCAACGGATTTCGAAATATTTTAAACGATTTAAATTCATTTAGAATAATTTGAAACTATTTCAAGATGTTTCAATAAATTTTAAGTTCAAGCAATTTATAATATAATATAATATTTTATACTTCAAAGGATTTTCCAGATATTTCTATAGATTTCACAATATCTCCAGACATCTTAAAGGATTTCATCAGATTGAAGTGACTTTAAGAAATTTGAACCGATTCCTTTAACCGAATTCCTTTAAAATCCCTAATCCCTTAAAATCGTTTAAAATATATTAAAATCCCTGGAATTTCATTAAAATCTCAAGAAATATTTTGAAATCTCTTCCAATTCCTTTAAATTTGTGAAAATCAGTCAAAGTTCTTGAGATCTTGTGAAATATCTGAAAAAATCTTTTGATAACCCTTTGAACTTTTAAATCTCTTTAAATCCCCGAAATCAATAAAAATTCCTTAAAGTCACTTAAAATCTTTTGCAATCCTTCTGGACAACACTGGGTAAAACTTTCTGCTAGTAAATAAATAAAAATCGTATGTTTTGGAAACGTTCTTTTTTATATTTTCATTCCAATAATTTAAAAAATAAAAAATCGTCAGATTGGACGTCTGAAACTTCAACCTAATCCTGCATCCAAGCTTCCTCATTAGATTGTTAATTCGGAGATTCTAGGCCAGTGGGAATAATTTTCATTCTCTCCTGGTATCTTGTTCTTCAGGTAATTCGATAATACTTCTGTTTGTTATCCGGATTCGAGTCACCCTACATGTAGAACTTTGTAATCTAATAGGAAAGTTTCGGAACGTTGTAATAGCTCCAACGCCTTCGATCGCGGCTGAAAAAGAATACGTGGTAAAGAAATAGGGAAAGAGAGAACGAGGAGAGTTTTCTACTTGGTATCTTCACCAGTAAACGCGAACTGAAATCGTTTTCTTCGCATGACGTCCGAAACAAGAGAAACAAGATCCTTTGGGAATAGTATAGGATATCTCATTACCACGGGTCAGTATCATTAGCTTCAAAGTTTCATGAATGGAAAAAGGTTTCTGTTGAAAAGACCCTTTTATGTTCAGTGGCAGTTTACTTTTTCTCACCGGACGAAATTGGCTTTCAAGTTTTAATTTAACAATAACGATATAGCGATGTAAATGTATCTAAATTTACAGAAATATCATTCAATGTCTTTACGACTTTGGAACTTAGAAAAAGATAACATTATGATCAAATTAACAGATATTTGTCATTTTTATTACTACTGAGCAAATTTATGTTTAATTAAGTTTAACTTAATTTAATTTTGTCTCAAATTTCACAATTTAAAAAATGGTCTAAGGCTGAAGGATGCATGTGGTCAGCATTTTTAAAATATTTGCGTCACTTTGAGTAGATTAATTTAAATTAACTGATTATATTATTATCTTGTCGCTAACTAGTTTAGCTTTACTGTCCAGATACTATTATCAAATATTAACTTATCTGATGTACTGACAGCATATAAATATAATTACCGTTTTGTAATGAAATTGAATCAGGTTCTTCTGTATTTCAATCAAAGCCAACCATAATTATATAAACGTTTAGTTGCATAATGACGTCACTAACTAATGTAATTAATGTCATTTCAAAGGCAATCTGCAAGTCTCCTTAGAAATTCCTCTAAAGCGAAGTGCAGTAATAATTATGAGAATAATAATTATTATATAATAAATAACTGGTACACTTGTTCATAGAAAAGTCGTAAGTACACAAAGCAGAATATTCTTGTAAAGAAAATTAAATTAATAAAAGGAGGTCGATTACGTAACTTTTCTCACTTCTTATTTCACGCTTCTCGCTTTTCATTTATCAATTGTTATAATAATTATACTACTGCATTAATTTCAAGCAGATTTTTTCAGAACTTCTCTAGCTATCACTATTGCAATATTGTAGTGAATTAATGCCACTACGACATACTATCTGTAACCTCTGTGTTGTGTTCATAAAATTTATTTCCTCGTGTATCCGGATAAGCTGTGAGAGAAAATAAATGGCATAACTATGATATACTGTAAAATGAACTAAAATATCGAATATCTCTCTATAGAATAATTTTACGTTCAATTAACACTTTAAATTGTTTTAAATTCCAGCTTATTAATTTAAAATTTCATTTAACATAAATTAAATTCGAAAAACTTGATTTGTTAATTAGAATCTTGTATAGAGTGTGCATCGCTATCTTGTTATTGGTTTGAAGTATCAGACTTCTAGTCTGACGAATATTTTTATTTCATTTTTTTGGATTTATGGGATTATATCAAAAAAAATTCCCAAAATCATTTTATTTTTATTTATTTACCAGTAGAAATTTACTAGGGGGTTTTTAAGAAATTTCAAGGGATTTTATAGAGATTTTAAGTGATTTCGGAGAATTTCAAGATATCTTAATGAACTTCAAAAGATTTTTAAGCGAATTTAAAATAGTTTAAGGAGTTTCAAGAGTTTTCACAAGATTTCAAGAGTTTTCAAAAGATTTCAAGGGATTTTCATATTTATCAAAAAGCCGTTCCAGAGATTTTTAGAAATTTCTATAGATTTCACAAGATTTTAGTGACAAGTGATTGTAAGGAATTTCAATGGATTTTAAAAAGATTTCAAAACAATTTAAGTGATTTTAAGAAATCTTAAGGAATTTATTCTAATGTGGAATAAATTAAATTAAATTTCTTAAAATATCTTGAAATCTCTTAAAATTCCTTAAAATCAATTAAAATGTCTTGAAATCTTTTGCAATTCTTTAGTCTCTTTAAAATTACTCTAAATTCTCTGAAACTGCTAAATACAAATTTTGTGTTTTGAGAACAGTGGAAACTCTTTTTTATTATTATTATTCCAATAAATTAAAAAAAAAAAAGTCAGAGACGTCTAGTCTGACAAATATTTTTATTCTCAAAATCATTTTATTTTTATTTATTTAACAGTAGAAATTTACTAGGGGTTTTTTGAGAAATTTCAAGGGATTTTATAGACATTTTAAGTGATTTCGGAGAATTTCAAGATATCTTAATGAACTTCAAAGGATTTTTAAGCGAATTTAAGATAGTTTAAGGATTTTCAAGAGTTTTTACAAAATTTGAAGAGTTTTCAAAAGATTTCAAGGGATTTCTATAGATTTCAAAAGATTTTAGTGACTCTGCTAAAATGCATTTATAACTCTTTTCAGCTCTTTTAAAAATCCTATCAATCAAAATCTATTAGCATCCCTTAAAATTCCTTAAAACTTCTATGAATCTCTTGAAATCTTTTTATAATTTTTGAAATCTTATAAAATCTCCTGGAATTCATTAAGATTATTTTAAATCTTTTGCAATTCTTTAGTCTCTTTAAAATTCCTCTAAATTCTCTAAAACTGTTAAATACAAATTTTGCGTTTTGAGAACAGTGGAAACTCTTTTTTTTATTATTATTCCAATAAATTAAAAAAAATCGTCAGAATAGACGTCTGAACCTTCAACCCAATTATCCTGTTAACGTTCTCAATTTTATGACAGAACTAGAGTTTTGAGTAAATTAAATTTTCCTGTCTGCCTCCCTAAATATTCAGTAATTCCTTTTAAAAAATCAGTAACCTACATTAAAATTCTTTATTTTGTAATAAATTCAATTTTATAAGAAATTTAATTTTATAGGAAAATTATAATTATTTTTTAAAATCATATAATATCCGATTCGACTTCAATTAAAAAGCTTATTATAAAGTTTCAGGCCATACACCCATTATTAAAATCTATAAGGTTTAACTGCTTCATAAATTTCCAAGCGACAGTTCGCGAACCTAAAGCCGATGTCTCCATATCAATGTTCCGTGTTTAGAGGATTTTTTTTTTAACAGGGGGTTGGAAAAGCTGGAGAGTTGTTCTGCGCGAGATAAGCACCAGCAGCGTCGTTACCACCATTAACGTGAGGCACATTATCGCAACTCAAATCTCGGATGGCGTGAATTCTCGTTATAGAGAGCTGTTTTTTCATCGATATATAACATCGTCCCGAGAGCGTGGTCTGGAGAACGAGAGTCGCATCATGTTTTGAAGCTCATCGACTGATCGTCATCCCACACCTGCGAGACTATTGTTCGCGATGCGGCCCGTATACTAAAATAACCAATCTTCGACTCGATTTGGTACCAAGCGGGCTTTATGATACCCTAGAGGCTATTTTATTTATTTTCATACCGAAAACAAACGAGGTATTTTTTTTAAATTTCAGAGTCCATATTTTCTCATTTGCAGAGTGTAGGTTTTCGGCAATGGAACTGTCCGCCGTTTATTCACCGACAACCGATCAATTCCAGACTCGATTTCGACCTGTATGATTGGTTTTTTCTGTATGCATATTTGACTTTTGATAGAATGAGTCGCGCAACGTTGAAACTTGAGTAATTGAGTATGATGATGAAATGCCATTTTGAAAATATAATTGTTAAAATTATCCTCCAAGTTTTTATTTTTAAAAGTTATTTCAGGATTTATCTTTATTTTAATCGTGATTTAATTTACGTGATACTTTTACAGTGATTTCGGTTATATTTTCATTCTGTCTGACTAAATACAAACCTTTACTACTGTCTCTCCATCGTCTGACACTATTGACCTGAATTAATAAAAAAATTTTGTCGCTAATGTTTAAGTTTTTTTACTGACTAAAAATGGACTGTTACTACTACCTGCCCGTTGTCTGACTATATATTGGTTTGAACTACTGACCCCTTTCTCTGTAATATAAAAATATATCGTCGCTACGTTTCAGAATTTTCCCGAATAAAAATTACCCTGTCTGACCATACATTGACCCGGACTACTGCCCTCTTGTTCTTTATTATAGTTCAATATTAAAGATTCAGTAGTCATTTCAAGGAAATTATTATTACGGAAAATTTAATGTATACAATGGAGAAAAATCGTTCAATGTAATTCCCTTGCGATCAAATGTATTCGTGGAATGAATTATGAGTTCACCACTACGCATGTAAATCAATGACTCGCTGACCCTGATGTATGATTGGGTTAAAAGTAGGTTTAATTCAAGAATTGAAAGCCACATTATCAAAACCTTATTTAATACATATGTATATGTACGAATATATGTATATTTATCATACAAATTTTATCCAATACACTGGAATTTAATTGACATTCAGCTTATTTGATGAGAATTATAATTCTAGAATCAATATTTCTACTATTTAATATATTTAAGTGAAAATTAACAAAACATTATTCAGTTTAAGGGAGCACTTATGCAAATCATTTCCGATTGATTCGATTCTGAAAAAGGTACCGAATTCCTTTAAAATCCTTAATCCCTTAAAATCGTCTAAAATATATTAAAATCCCTGAAATTTCATTAAAATCTCATGAAATATTTTGAAATCTCTTCCAAATTCCTTTAAATTTGTGAAAATCAGTCAAAGTTCTTGAGATCTTGTGAAATCTCTGAAAAAGTCTTTTGATAACCCTTTGAACTTTTAAATCCCTTTAAATCCCCGAAATCAATCAAAATCCCCAAGCATCCTTTGAAATTCCCTAAAATCACTATAAATTTCTTGAAATCATTTGAAATTCCTTGAAGTCACTTAAAATCTTTTGCAATCCTTAAAAATTTTTTTTAAAAATGTAAATCAATGACTCGCTGACATTCAGCTTATTTGATGAGAATTATAATTCTAGAATCAATATTTCTACTATTTAATATATTTAAGTGAAAATTAACAAAACATTATTCAGTTTAAGGCAGCACTTATGCAAATCATTTCCGATTGATTCGATTTCTGAAAAAGGTACTATTCTACCGTACTTTTATTGTCATTTCTCCTCATTGTGCTAAAAACGTAGGATGAACTTCCCTTATGCGTTCAGAAAAATTCTTGAGGGTCTTGAATGCAAGTCACGTATTAAAGGAAACAATTTGTATGCGAAGCGTTCGGTCTTGTCGTGAAAAAATGTTCCAACATCCCAACACGGTAGGAACTATAGGTATTTAATTAATTAATTGCTTCGAGGATTCCAACCCGAGGAAAATGCATTTGGATAGGGAGTAGTATTGGTGTGTAAGACAAAAGGTAACTTTTTTACCTTATATTTGTCAGTCAGCGGATTATTTGTCAGTAATGGAAAACTTTCTATGGAGACCGACACTGTAAGCAGAAACATTGATCGAGAGTGCAGAATTTCTGCTGGAAAAGAGTACTAAAGTGATGAGAATGTGAAAAATCCATTGTGTATCAAATACTAGGAATCGTCTAAGTGAATTCGAAGAAAATCTCACTGTAAATTCCAATATTGCATAGTATTGAATCCAAAATACCGCATGCATAAATAAAGAAATAAAAATACAATAAAAAACGGTGTAATCCGGTGTAATGGAAATTCTACAGGATTTTTATTAACTTCCGTATAAACTGGAGGATGTAAAAAGGGATTACGTGAACCGGACTTGTAAAATCTGAACTAGGAGAGCTAAACACGACTTCGTAAGCCACTTCCTCTTCTGTATGCAGAAACTTAGCGGATGCTCTTAACCGAATGATCTCGCGAAATTTATGGCTCGTATGGGACTTTGATTGCCCCGCTAAGAATCCAGCAAACTCGTACGAAGCAATTTATAGAGTTATACCCGTTTGCACGCAGTGGCTGTTAAACAATGGGATGAGAGGTTTTATTACGATTTTACTACCACATAAGCTTCTGTCGGATATGACCCAGGAAAGTCTTCCCATTCTGGCGGCCGGAATTGAATCTTATTCCTTCTTCGCGAATTATACCTTGGCACCTTGTAAAGGTCTTAACCAGACACCAAGGAGATCAGATTAATTCTATTACTGTGAAGCTCATTCCCAAGGAACCTTTTGTTCAGAAAATTTCCTACACGAGCTGTAAACTATGTTTCATTTATTTGATTAAACTCATACGTATTATGTAATATTTGTTATATTTTTTTTATAATATAAATACAATTTTGATTTTACCTTTATTAAAATTAAAAAAGTCGTTAAAAAAGAAAGCCTCTGAAATTCTGCGCCCTGAATTATGTTTTTTATAGCAATATGGAATTATGCACCACCGGACTTGAGTGTGCGTGGTTGGTGTTGTGAATGTGTTGTGCACATACATGTTTTTACCATGTAGGCTCGAAAAAATATAGCCAACTAGCTCGGGACTTTTGCGATCAGGAAAGTTTAATTAATCACGAGTCTCTAACTTTAAAAGAGTTGTTGATTAGAGTAAAAATTCGAGCTAAAAGTTGAAGGTAATCGCAGCAGAAAATAGACGTAATCCTTTCTAGGAGAAAATACTGTTTTTTCTCCTTCTTGCATTTCATTATCTTTCGTATTGTTAGAGACAAGAAAATGTTAGTAAAAGGTGCTTAACGCTGATACTTTAAAGCCTTGTTGATGGAACTTAAGGAAAATTGCACTCCCGAGCATTATTAGGGGATTTTTATGCTTTGTTATATTAGTTTAATTCAGATACTTTAATATACTTTAATTCAGATCTTCTGTACTCGGAAATTAGTATATTAATTTATTTATATACAAATTAAGGTTCTGGAAAATTATCAGCAATAAAATGAGTCGTGGTTTTGCTACTTGGAAAAGCGAAGAGTTACTTCATATTTTTCTATGTTGAATCGGAATATTTTTAAGCAAAAATATTTTATATCGTCAGGTAATTCGAAATAGATATAAAATGTTCAAATAAACTTTCCATAGAAAAGAGAAAAGTTCGGTAGTAGATGTATATTTTAGGTGATACTGCTGGTTGTTTGCAGTACTGTTTACTGTAGCACATATTTACTTATTTCATGATCAAGTAAAATGAATGAATATTACTCAAAGCTCTGAACGTTTTCAGTGTAAATCTATATTATTTATTTAATTTTTTCCTGACGGTTTAAAATATCGCTCACAATCAGTAAGAGAAATCGAATTATTCCTAGAAACCAATTTATCTATAAAAACTAGAGCAAAATTTTATTTTCCGAGAATATTTTTAACTTTAAATATATATTTATATTTATATATTTATATTTCTATTTCTAATATTCAGAATGCAAACTGGGATATGGAAACGATTTACATAAAGGGCCGATAAAAAAAGTGATGGCTAGACATAAAAAAACAAGGACTAAAGAAGCTTAGGAAAGAATGTGTAGCTTAATAATACTGGTAGGAAGTCAAAGAAAAGTCTGACCAACCATTCGTAACGTCGAAAAACCAGAAAGGGCTTATGAAAAGCGAGTTCACCCACGTTTCGTGAATTGAGGTTCTCCATAAAAGAAGTGGTCATATACCTCATCCAAGCGAAACGTTTTAACAAAACCAAATACAAACATTTAATTAAGCGTCTAATTACAACGAATTGAGGTACTCTGGATTTAAAAGAGCGAATTAAATTACGAACATAGTCTCGACTTCTCCACTCTTTAAGAATAGTGACAATTAGTAAACAATCTTCTTTTTAATCCAGAACTGGATCAAAATTATTTGATTTTTTTCCAAAAAAGCCAGTTTGAAAATTGAAAATATTTGTCACATCCCAAATAGGGGAGGAAAATTCGCTTTTCCTTTTTTCGTTTAGTAAAGTGGTACCGGGAATATTATAGCTTTTACAATAGATTATTATGCAACAGAGAATATTTTCGCAGATAGGAGAATTTTATTGACAGCACAAATTGTTCACGTCAGGTTTTACTTGAATTGTTTTGAACTTTCTGAAGTACTTTACTTAGCATAACAACAGCCCTCTCGTCTTTTCAAAGACTTGGTAGAAAATCTTCTTTAAAAATGTTTCTACGCATAAACAGTGTTTACCTATATTTAAATTGCGTCGTTAACATTTTAGAGAGTCGTTTTTTTTCTGTAAATTGCCGCAGTTCTGTAATAACAAGCTAGAATATATTATGAGAGAAAAGTTGCCAATTTTCGCGATAAACAAATTCTCTCTAAAAGAAACGTATAGCTTTTAGTAATATAATTATAATCACATATTCACAGTTATTTTAGATTTGATATTGATTAAAATGACTTAAGAGTCATGATCTAATTAATCTCTCATATATTTAGAAAATCTGACTTAATGAACTTCCGGACTTCGTTATCACATTTATAGTACTTCCTTTTCAATAAATTAAATATTTATTTACGCTCTATATGTTGATGGTTTATTGACATATCTTTAATTTTCGATTGAATTTATTTTTATTTTAAAAAATTAGGGCAGGTGGTGTGGAGATGTGATGAATTATTTCAAGTTAAAAATTTTCTATTTAGGAAGTAATTTTTCTTTTTTAAGGACGTGGAGAATTAGTATCCACATTCTGTTTTCATAAAATTTACAGAGCCGCTCTGATTCTCTTGTAGTAAGCATAAACACATATTCAAAGTGCATAAAATATACATGCATGGGAAGACGGGGAAACAAGTATAGGGGCATGGTAGCCACACCCCAAGTGGCTAAGTGCGTGCGTACACTACCAGCAATGGTTGTAAAATACTACAGTGGTGCGTTTTAATTATAGCCAGCCGCTTGCGCTTTGTGCTGCCACTGCTGCTCTCTTAAGTGTAGCACGCTATTAGGACCGAGATTATTCCTACTAATTATTTTAATTAGGGGAGCTACGGCCTGTCCGACTTGAATAAGAGCATCCCAAATTTTTCGCAAACTAAAGAAATCTTCCCTTGAATAAAAGAGGGAGATTATTTACTCATGAAATGAGATTCATTTTTCATACTTGTGCTTATCAAATAGAGCCACTTTCCCCCATTAGTGAAAATTTCCAAGAATTAATATAGTACAATTAATATTGGAACAATTTCTTTAAATAATTATAATCTAATAATTTAAAAAATAATTTCGTCATAATCGTTAATAAGTATTATTCGTTATATAAACGATCTTTAGAATTTTCTAGTGGATTTTAATTATGTTACGTGTGCTTTAATTAAAAATTTAATTAACCTCCAAAGATCGTGGATATAAAATAATTAACGTGGAATTCGCGTCTAATTTTTCGAATTTTTTCTTATTTTCTAGTTTTATTCATTAATGGATGTTGCAATAGTTAGATTCTAGTTCTACTCTCCGTACGTTGACTCGGTAGCTAATTAAAGTTTCGCAAAACATTGTACACTTTTCAGGAATTTCATTAGCTTGTTATTTATATCTTCTCGACTTGAAAGTGCAGCGCTCTTAAGACTCGAGTAGCGGATTAGGGTTTGGGGTGCAGTTCAGTCGATGGAATGTGTAGCAAAATTGTGGGAGTAGCGGCTCACTAAAAGTAGTTTACGGTACCGACTTCGTCGTGAAGTAATTTTCTAGAATGAGAATTTCGCCCATTTACGAGAAATTAAGTAAAGTCATATAGTATGGGTCCATTTTAATAATGAAACTGAGATTAGCTTGCTTGTTAAGTGAAGCTTGATTGCTTTAATCGTTTATTAATAATGAACCGGAACTCACTTTAAAAAGATAGATTCCTAAGTCCAGGAAAATCCAGGGAATCAAATTAATATTATATTATATTAAAATTATATTTTTGCAAATATTAAATATGATACTCACTTTTCAAGAGAGAGCTCTGTAGTCCTGAAGGCCAGTTGTAGTCTGAAAAAGAAGAAAATAATATTTAGAATTGAGAGAAGAAGTCGTTCGTGAGCCTGATATTATGTAAATTAAAACCATTAAAGTGCAAGAGTTAAGAAAGTAATTATCATCCACTTCTTTCGCTGTATATCTTAAAAATAATTCAGTTTACATATTTCATTCAGTGAGCATCAGTTATCTCTTTGCTTTGCTTCACGTTGCACTAAAGCTGGTTGGCTATGCCAGTGTTTATCTCTCACTGCCAGAATTACAGTCATAACATTTCCTTCTTTTTCTCAGCGAAATGGTTTCCGAAACAAAGCTCTGCGCTAAAGATAATATCTACTCATTCTCTTTTGTGTCCTATGTGTCTTCCACCAACGATTTTCGCACTTAGAACCGGATAATGTGGGCCAACATTTAATGAAGCTGAAATACATTCGGAATTAGTTACTTTTAATTCGTACGAAGCAAGATTTAAAAAGTTCAAGCTTTTTCAATTAATTTCGAAAAACTTAGAATATCTTTCGTTAGCTAACTTCACTATTTAAATAAACTTAAAGTTTGAGTCTGAAGTAATGTAAATTTGAGTATCGCTTTGGGGATTTCATTGGGCTGATATTTACACTTCATCTGGAGAGAAGAGCTTCTGCATTAAGAGAAAAGTATTCATAGAAACTTTCTTGAAACTGGAACGTCGGCATATTGTTGTAGGCGGCTCAGTGACTAAAGTAGCGTCTAATGAATATTTATTAGAATATAAATAAAGCGGACTAAGTAATTCGCTGTTTGGTGCGCGATAAGCAAAGTTGTAAACGAAATTGTTGCATTCTGTGCAACAAGAGCTTTTATTATATTTTCTAGTTTAAATAGCGTAGAAAGTTTTTCACTCAGTAATTTTTTTAAATGACGGCTTGAAGGGAAATGAACCAAATTAGAGTGGACTCAGTTATAATTGTCTTATAAAACATTTACAGTAAAGTGGTTCATAATTTAAGTTTAGTAATCGAAAATCTTAGTAATTAAATTAAAAAATTTTAAATTAATGATTTAATTTAATTTATTCTACACTGATAAAAAATATCTACAGAGTTCCACTAAAGATCTTGCGCTTGAGAGAAAAAAGGGAAATCTGAAAACGTTAAGAAGGAGCTCTGAATGAACTTTTCACATGTAAAATGCAGGAGCTTGAAAAGGATGAGAGTAAAGGAAGAGAAAACTAAGTCCTTGAAAGAAGTATAATAAAAGTAAAATCGTTGTAAATGGATGTCACATCAACTACAGAAACAGGAAAAGAACATACAAAGTGAATGGGATGTGTAGAAGAACTATGACCCCGGTTTTAAAAGTGGAAATAAAGAAAAAGTGTCATAAATGAAGAGAAAAAATAATGAAAGCGTCTAAAAGTGGATTCAGTTCGCGAATAAAATGTGTCGCACTCTTTGTCAAGTTTTTAATATTAATAAATATTTAATATTCTGATGAGTTTCTTACTTTCATACTTCCTTCTATCTTTCAAGATAGACAGTAAATTGATAGATCCTGAATAATTCTACTGTTTTGCCTAAAATTATTCACGAGGAGCATGAAAGGACAGAAAAGAAAAATATTAGACTGAACAAGAGTTTACTTTTTCAAATAACTTTCACATATCTTCTATGAATAACGTATTTTATTATTCAGAGTAGAATCCACAGGAAAGAATGGGCACACATATTCTCCTAAGTTTGAAAAATGTTAATAAATGTCAAAATTTTTGAAGGTAACTTTCCAAGTGAAGTAGAACATTATGTTTTCATAAACTTCAGTCAATTTGAATATTTCTGCCATATTCTATAATACAATTCTAAATGAAGTCAGTCTAAAAAAATTGAATTTATCTGATTATTTCTATTCTGGAAATAATAAACCAATGAAGCTTGTTTTTGTACAAATGTGGTAAAAAAATTCTTATCAAAAAATTCTTATCACGACTTTATCTTTGTTACATAATTACACATCCTTTCTATTTGGAATTTATTTTCTGCTCTTATCATCTCTTAGAATAACAAAATCCTTAACGAAATTCCAACTATGTTTTGTATTTTAACAATGATGAATAAAACTTGTGTCATTTGTCACAATCCAAGAGCAGTTCCCATAACAATGTTAAAGTTAGATTTATTGAAGCAGTTCTGACAGTGACATGTGTCCATAGCTTCTTCGACTATTGGTGGAGTGATGCAATTGTGTATTAAGTTACCCCAGGAGTTTCAAGGACAATAATGGAGACAGTATAGGGGACCTTAATGGAATCACGACTAGATTGGAACACATAAAGGACATTGGAACCGGCGTTGTATAGCTTCTACCTATTTACACAAGTCTCCAGACAGTCTTCGGTTACATCACCAATTTCACAGACGTGGATCCTCAATATGGCACCTTAGCGGACTTTGCAAAACTCGATTTGAGAATCGTCTTGAATTTCGTTTCCAATCACACTTCCTAAGAACACCTTCGGTTCAAGCAGAGAAAAGGGAAAATCTAACCATATGATAATTTCTACATTTGGTGAGATGCGAAAATTGGCTAACAATTGGCTAAGCATTTTCTCCACCAATTTGTGGTTGGTGAGCCTGATTTAAATTATTGCAAGCTTTTCTTGAATTTATCAATGAATGAAACATCATCAGCAGTGGATTTTAAAAGAAGTTGATAAGTGGCTGGACAATTGTGTAGAATTAAGATATGACACTAAAAAGCAGATATGATCAGAATGTTGGTAACTATTTTCTATGAAATAACTGTTGTCTACAACGGAGATGAAATCGGGATGTTGGATAAGAATTTCACTTGGGAAGAAACTGTGGATCCAACAGGTTGCAATGCTGGTCGAGGATACTATTTAAAATCTAGAGATCTGGAAAGAACTCTTCAGTGGGACAAGACAACGAAATGGATCTCCTTCATTGGCTCTTCTTATCAATTTTGCAGAAACGGATAACGTTGATGCTGGTTGAATATTAATTGATTCATTGTTGGACGTTTATTTTTGGATATCATTAAAGAAAGAAGACAGATTGTACAACGAATAAAAAATAACTCTTGTCCCAGAGAATCAATCAGCTAATGAAGGTCTATTTATATTTTATAACATGAAATATTGATCTGCTGCAATATTGATATGCAATCCGAGATTAAACAGACATATTTAGATTACTGAATCTCATGCAAATAGCCACTCTATCGGCTTATTCAAAGAATATAATGACCATTCAAATAATTATAGTATTTTTTATTTTATTTTATTTTATATACTATTCGATTCATGCAGTTTATAAAATGAAACAACTTCAAGACTCAAGAGTCCACGCAATGGAATAATACTTTTATTTATCGTTCCTTCTAATCTCACAAATGATTTTCTAGATTACCTTCAAAACCTTTATCACGCTTTATAGAAATTACGATTTGTAGAAACAAGTGTTCATTTTATCATGTAAAAACATCTTAAGTACCGCCTCTAATCGACCGCTTCATCGTCACTTCTAACATCTTGAATGATATGTTACATTTATCAAATGCCTCTCCTATCGTATAAAAGAGTACTGATTATAAATTGTGTTAGGCTCTAGATTTTTAAGAATCACTAAAAGTCATATAAACTCGAGGGTCCAAGCAGCCAGTTGCACAACCTCACAGTATGTTGAAGTGGACATTGTTCATCGCTTTTGTTAGTTTCCAAGCAGTCCAATCGGTCAGCAATGACTGGTGGAAGAATGCAGTTATTTACCAGATTTATCCCAGAAGTTTCAAAGACAGCAACGGGGATGGCATAGGTGATCTTAATGGAATCACCAGCAAGCTGGATTACCTAAAAGAGATCGGGATAGACGCTCTCTGGCTTTCTCCAATTTACACCAGCCCTCAGGTTGACTTTGGCTATGACATCTCCAACTTCACGGATGTGGATCCTGGATATGGTACCCTGGATGATTTTACAAAGCTGGTCAAGGAAGCCAAGTCCCGTGGTCTAAGAGTGATTTTGGATTATGTACCAAATCACAGCTCCAACCAACACCCTTGGTTCAAGAACAGTGTGAAAAGAATCAAACCTTACGATGAATTCTACATCTGGAAGAATGCTACTATTGTGAATGGGATCAGGAAACCCCCCAACAACTGGTTGAGTACTTTCAAGGGTTCGGCTTGGGAATGGAATGATGAACGTGGTCAGTATTACTTGCATCAGTTTGCCATTGGACAACCAGATTTGAATTATCGAAACAAGGACTTGGATCAGGCCATGAAGAACGTTTTTACATTTTGGATGGATAGAGGAGTGGACGGTTTTCGTATTGATGCGATTAATGTGCTGATGGAAGACACCAGAATGCTGGATGAGCCAAAAAGTAATAATCCGACAGCTGCGCCAGATGAGTATGAGTCTCTTGAACATATTTACACCAGGGATCAAAATGAGACATATGATGTTCTAAAGTCCTGGAGGAAGCTGTTGGATGACTACGCAAGGGTACATAAGACAGATGACAAGTTTTTGATAACAGAGGCCTACACAACCGTGCCTTTGACGCTGAAGTACTTCACATCTGGATCGAATCCGTTTAATTTTATGTTCATCACCCCACTGAATGGAACATCATCAGCAGTGGATTTTAAAACAACAATTGATGAGTGGTTGAATACTCTACCTAAAGGAAACGTTTCTAATTGGGTTACAGGCAACCATGATCAGCATCGAGTAGGATCAAGGTATGGTGCCAAAAAAGCAGACATGATCACCATGTTGGCTACTATTCTTCCTGGGATAACTGTTGTCTATAACGGTGATGAAATTGGGATGTTGGATAAGAATTTAACTTGGGAGGAAACTCAAGACGTGTGGGGATGCAATTCTGGACCTCAGAAATATCATTTGACCTCGAGGGATCCTCAGAGGACACCTTTCCAATGGGATAATACAACAAGTGCTGGATTTTCTACAAACAATAAGACTTGGCTTCCGGTTCATGAGAATTACAAGACCCTGAACTTGGCTGCTCAGAAGCAAGCTCCAGTTTCACATTATAAAGTCTTCAGAGCGTTGACAGTTATGAAGAAAATACTTTTTATTTATAACAAGCTAGGCTCTACTGAAATCATTTTGATCACGAAAGATGTTTTTGGAGTTGTTCGAAGGCTGGGTAGTGCGGTACCGATTACACTTTTAATAAATACTTCGGATAATGAGGCGGTGGTTGATGCTAGCAGTTGGTTGAATATTCCTAAGCAGTTGCGAGTTTGGACGGCTAGTGTTGGTTCAAATATCACTACTGGTACTCGCATCGATGGCAATGCTGTCAAGCTACCAGGTTCAGCGTCTGTTATTTTTGGGGTTTAATTTTGTTTTATATGTACATATTAATAAATTATTAAAAAAGGTATAATTCAGTATAATAAATATAAATCAGTATCAGTATAGGAAATGAAAAATTAATTCCAATTTCTATTTTTTGTAATGCTTGAATAAATTATTTCGCAGAGAGAAAATATTTAATTGTATTAAGTGTTACCTATTGATTGATTTAGTCGAATTTAATTGCTTGTGATCTTTCGGATCCCACTTTTTGATAACACTTATTGATAATAAGAATTACATTTTTTTAAATTATTTTTTAGATGAAAGTATAATAATATAATATAATTTGACGTAGACAATGCAAACTAAATATACAGAAGACAGTTTTACAACTTAATTACAATTATGATTGCTATCTCAAAATAGAAATCTTAATCAAACTTAAATTAAGATTGATTTCAGAAGATTAAGAACGTTGGAAGAATACTCATTGATTGCTTCGAACACCAAAACATCGAAATCATATTAGTGAAATTTTCCATTCTATATTTTGAGCTTTTTTATTTTTCAAAATTGTTAACTGATGTTATCTTTTTATCACCGGTTGAGTCTGTAACATGATCAAGAAGAATATCCTTATCACTGTATGTTAATTACCCTGTTACCACCCAAATTAATCGAATAAAAATTGTTTATGTAATCACGATTCATGGAATCAATTACTAGAGTATAAATTCAATTTAAAACATTATTGATAAATAACTATAAATTAATAAACTCAACTGACATTTCAAACAAGAATGCTCTATTTGGATAATTAAATTAGCATCTTCTATATCTTTTTCTTTGTCAGGAAATAAATTTTTCTGATGGAAAAACTCCTGAAGTCTTTTATTTAAAAAATTAAATTTTTTATGCCTATAAGTTTGCGTTTCATTTATTGAAGTCAACACTGCAATTATAATCTGACTCGTAATCAGGACAAATTTCCTTATCAACTCCTGGCTCGGTGTTTACTCTACTTAATCTATTACCAATTAGCAAAGAGAGTATAAATTCGATAATCTTTAGGTATCCCAGACAGTTTGTTCCTCAAACATGTTAAAGTTAACATTTCTCTGTGTCGCTCTTGCTGCGATTCATGTCCAAGCATTGAGCGACGACTGGTGGAAAGACGCAATTATCTACCAGATTTATCCTCGCAGTTTCAAGGACAGCAACGGGGATGGCATAGGTGACCTTGAAGGAATCATAAGCAAATTGGATCATGTAAAAGACATTGGTGCAGATGCTTTTTGGCTTTCACCTATATATACCAGTCCCCAAAAAGACATTGGCTATGACATTGCTAATCACACCGAAGTAAATCCCGAATATGGGACTCTTGCGGATTTCGACAGACTTGTTACTAAAGCTAAATCGCTGGGTTTGAGAGTAATTCTCGATTTCGTACCGAATTATAGCTCGGATCAACACCTGTGGTTTAAGAAGAGTATTCAGCGGATCAAGCCTTATGACGAATTCTACATTTGGCGAGATGCTAAGGTAGTAGATGGTGTCAGACAACCCCCTAATAATTGGCTGAGTGTATTCGGCCGGTCAGCCTGGGAATGGAATGATGAACGTGGTCAGTATTATTATCATCAATTTGCCACTCCACAACCAGCGCTGAATTATCGAAGTCAGGATCTCCAGAAAGCGATGCGTGATGTGCTGACGTTCTGGATAGACAGAGGAGTCGACGGATATCGAATTGATGCTATAAACCACATGTTCGTGGATGACAGGTATCTAGATGAGCCAAGAAACAACAAAAATGTACCACTCGATGATTGGGACTCTCTTGATCACATTTACACAAAAGACCTGGAGGATACTTATCAGGTAATCGCTTCTTGGAGGAAATTATTGGATGATTATGCGTTAGAACATAAGACTGATGCTAAGTTCATAGTAGGTGAAACCTACGTTAATGCCGAAATTTCCACAAAGTACTTTAACGTAGGATGTAATCCTTTCAACTTCATGTTTATTGCTGATTTAAATAAAGCATCATCAGCATTAGATTTCAAACGTACAATTGATAACTGGATGAACAACTTGCCTGAAGGTAAGGTGTCTAATTGGGTGACAGGTAATCATGATAATCATCGAGTAGCTTCAAGATTTGGATCCGCGAAAGCAGACATGGTGCTTATGTTGTCTATGGTTCTCCCTGGATTCACTGTTGTCTACAATGGGGATGAAATTGGAATGATTGATAGAAATTTCACCTGGGAAGAAACAGTTGATGTTCCTGGTTGTAATGCTGGTCCAGAAAGGTACTTTATCAAATCGAGAGATCCGGAAAGGACACCTTACCAGTGGGACAATACTACGAGTGCTGGATTTTCTACAAGCAAGACTACATGGTTACCAGTTAATGAGAATTATAAAACTCTGAATTTGGCTGCTCAGAAGGTTACAGCGGATTCAAGGTATAAATTATTCAAAGCTTTGACTAATTTGAAAAAGAAGTTTACTGTCTTAAAGAAAGGGTCTGTGGATGTTATCTTGATTAATGAAAATGTGCTGGGAGTTGTCCGGAGAGTGAAGGGTCGAATGCCTGTGGCTCTGGTGATGAACATGGCAGAAACGGAAGTATCTGTTGATGCCAAAACTTGGCTGAACATGCCAAATGAAGTATTGATCTACGCGACGAATGTCGATTCAGATCTTGTTACCGGTACTCTTAAAGATACTAGAAATTTGAGATTACCAGCATCTGGGTCTGTTGTTCTGTTAGCTGTAAAAAATATCATAGATGTTTGAAGCGTTGGCTAAAATGTGAAAGAGAAATTTTATATTGTAAGGTAAAAGTACTTCTTGTTGTATATATATATATTGCGCATCTAATTACTTGTTACCTAATTACTTGTTGTGAAATTAATAAAGGAGATAGTAAAATGTATATTATTAAAATTTTTTTAATTCTTGTAATTAAATTATGGTGATTATTTCCAGGTGTTTAGAGCTAGTTTTCAAACTTAAAAATTATAATTGTGATAGATATTTCAAACTAAAATACTTAAATAGAATTCTTAATTAAAATCAAATTAAGAATGATTTCAGAAGATTAAGAACGTTGGAAGAACACCAAAACTTCAAAATAATACCAGTGAAATTTTCCATTCTATTTTCTGAGCTTTCTTATTTTTAAAAACCGTTTGGAGAACTCGTAAAGGCAATTTTTTTATCTGAAATATTTGTTGAAATTAAAATGTACGTAATATATGACATGCATGGATGCATATATCATTTTAAATGTAAATCCTCTTATCATCGGTTACAGTCTAAATCATGATCAAGAAAAATATCGTTATCACAATCTGTTACCACCCACCTTAATTAAATAAAAATTGTTTATGTAATCACGATTTGTGGAATCAGTTAATAGAGTATAAATTCAATTTAAAACTTTATTATGATACGAATGTTTTCGTATTTTTACGAAAATATTGATGACTTTCTTATCATTTCATTTTTGACACTGCCATTATAATTATTAATTAATTTATTAAAAAGCCAACACTTTTTCGCAACATAGAATGTCTGCGTCTTCATTTATAAACTTTTGATTTTAAATATTGCAATAGAAATGAAGTAAACTTGTTTCATGAAATAATAATCGATTTTAATATTTTTATTGTACCCTTCAAAATTGTTTTTATTTGCACAGTTTCTACAATTTTCAGTAAAGAATTTTAGCTAATAGGAAAATTATTGCTTACAAAAGGGAAAAACACTACAAATCGGATATCTGGGTCTCTGATGCCAGTAGAACAGATGCTGCACCAGATAGCTTCAATTGACTCGTATCGACTTTGGTACCTTTCTGAATCTTCGAATCAACACTCGCAATATATACAACAAGTTCCTTAGGAATGTTTAACCAAATGTTGGTATCAGCAGTCACCTCAGTTTCTCCCATATTAATTACAAGCACCACTGGTGAGGACCCTTCCAGTCTTCGCACAACTGCCAAAACATCTTTTGAGACGAGTGTAACTTCGACTGATCCTTTCTTAAGAACAGCAAGCTTCTTCTTTATCCTTGTCATCGATTTAAAAACTTTATAATGCGAAACCTCTGCAACTTTTTGTGCTGCCAAATTTAGAGTCTTGTAGTTTTCATGAACAGGAAGCCAGGTTTTATTACCTGTAGAAAATCCTGCATTTGCTGTATCATCCCACTGGAATGGAGTTCTGGCTGGATCCCTTGATGCGAGATGATACTTCTGTGGACCCAAATTACAACCAGCCACATCCACAGTTTCCTCCCAAGTCAAATTTTTATCAAGCATTCCTATTTCGTCCCCATTGTAGACAACAGTGATGCCAGGAAGAGTCATGGCCAGCATGGTCAACATATCTGATTTCTTTTCTCCAAATCGCGAACCTGCACGATGATTATCGTGATTATCTGTCACCCAGTTAGACACGTTTCCTTCCGGAACATTATTAAGCCAGCTATCAATGAACCGCTTGAAATCAACAGCCGTGGATGATCCACTTAGATCATTAACAAACATGAAATTGAAAGGATTTGACCCTACTTCGTAGTATCTTCTCGCAGTTGACTCAACTATTAAAAATTTACCATCTGTATCATGTTGATTGGCATAGTCATCCAAAAGGGCTCTCCATCCTGCAGCCACGCCATAGGTTTCTTCTTGATCCTTTGTATAAGTATGATTAAGGTAAAGGTACTCATCTTCAGGAACATTGGGTATGTTACTTAAAGGTTCATCACGTAGTTTTTCATCTTCGAACAAATGGAGAATCGCATCTACACGAAATCCTTCGACTCCTCTCTTCATCCAGAACGTCAGCACATCCTTCATCGCTTGCACCAAATCTTTATTGCGGTAGTTCAAATCTGGTTGACCAACTGCAAACTGATGATAGTAGTACTGACCTCGTTGTTCATTCCATTCCCAGGCTGATCCTTTAAAAATACTTAACCAGTTGTTGGGAGGTTTCCTGGTTCCGTTTACTATTTTAGCATTTCGCCATATATAGAAGTCGTCGTAGGGTTTGGTCCTGTTAATACTCTGCTTGAACCAGGGATGATCATCAGAACTGTGATTCGGCACAAAGTCTAGGAGAACTTTCAAGCGAAGAGATTTTGCTTTAGCTACGAGCTTCGAGAAATCAGATAGAGTACCGTACTGGGGATCCACGTCTGTGAAGTTGGAGATGTCGTAGCCAAAATCAACCTGAGGACTGCTGTAAATAGGTGATAGCCAGAAGGCGTCTGCTCCAATGTCCTTTATGTGGTCCAATCTGCTGGTTATTCCATTTAGGTCTCCAATGCCGTCTCCATTACTGTCCATGAAACTACGAGGGTAAATTTGGTAGATTACTGCATCCTTCCACCAATCATTGTCCACTGGGGGGCTAACGCAGCCTAGAAGTGGAAATGGAAGCACAACGCAAATAATGAACAAGAGTGTTAACTTCAACATGATTAACTTGCGTAAAGTGCATCAGCTACTATTTAAGTCTTATGAAATCTGAGCTTATATTGATAGATAAGATCAGTGATAAAAATAACTGAAGAAGAAGATGAGAATTCAAGTCTAGTTTCTAGTCACTTGACCTTGATATCGAACTATGATTATTACGAGGTCAGAAAAAACAGTGCAGATATTGATATTGATTAAGTTTGATAAGGAATACTGTAAATATTTCCTCGATACTAATAGGAAGTGATTATTATTGGAAAAGAGAGTTTCATATCAATTTAGTGACGTGATATTTAGTAGAAATAATGTGTTGAAGGACTTTCCTGTGAAAAACATGAGTAATTACTTTATTCACTAATTGATATTTATTTTAGTTTTTTCGTAAATTGTATCTTTTTACTGAAATCATTTAATATCCCGACGTATTTTGTTAATGAATATTGAATGAAGTAAAATGAACTTAATAAAATGAACTGACTGAACATTATAAATAAATTTTTCTTTGATATTGGAAAGGAGATTATTTACTGCCAACATGAATAATAAAAATCTATAGATTATACAAAATCGATTCGACCATCAAGGTGCACTTCGGTTTCAATACAAAGATTAGTTATAATGAAGGTACATCGATATGACACGCTGATAAAAATCTCATCACTTTTATCTTATAATACGATTGTGCTTGAAGAAAATATTTATGACATTTAACACTTATCAACTCGGCTTAGATTAAAAAGTCATAAGTAAATTCTTTCTGAAAAAACTCTTTTTCTCCGTACTTTTCCCTTCCTTTTTCCCACTCCTTTTATCCAAAACTTTCATACAGTCTGGAAAAATCTTATTGATAATAATCCAACTTAAAAATCGTTTTTTAGTCAAGAAAATTAATAAAGCTAATTTTAAAAAAGTGTAAAATTATCCAAATATATAAATTTACTAGAAAAGATAAACTGGAAACATTTTTGAGAAGAAAAAGGAATTGTTTTAAAATATCTTTATTCACACAATTCGAAAATTCAATTTCAGTAACATAGATTACAAAGAACTTAACAATTAATATTAACTAATGAAAATTATTACACAAGAATGACAGACGCTGAACCAGGCAACTTTACAGCATTGCCATCGATGTTAGAATTAATAGCGATCTTTGAATCGACACTTGCTATATAAACACGCAATTTCTTAGGAATATTCAACCAATTGCTAGCATCAACCACCGCCTCATTATTCGAAGTATTTATCAAAAGAGTAATCGGTGAAGCACCATCCCTCCTTCGAACAATTGCTAAAACGTCTTTGGTGATCAAAGTGATTTCAGTAGAGCCTTTCTGAACATTAAGAACTTTCGTCTTCAAAGCTGTTAATGCTTTAAAGACTTTATAATGTGAAACTGGTGCCTTCTTTTGAGCAGCCAAGTTCAGGGTCTTGTAGTTCTCATGAACTGGAAGCCAAGTCGTCTTGTTTGTAGAAAATCCAGCACTTATTGTATCATCCCATTGGAACGGTGTCCTTTCTGGATCTCTTGATCCGAGTTGATACTTGTCTGGACCCAAATTGCATCCAGCTACATCCAAAGTCTCCTCATAAGACAAATTCTTGTCCACCATCCCAATTTCATCACCATTATAGACAACAGTTATTCCAGGAAGAACAGTAGCCAACATTGTGACCATATCTGCTTTTTTAGCGCCATACCTTGATGCTACACGATGCTGATCATGATTTCCAACAACCCAGTTAGACACGTTTCCCTTAGGCAAATCATTAACCCAAGTATCAATAGAGCGTTTGAAATCCACTGCTGATGAGTTTTCATTCAGTGAAAGAATGAACAAGAAGTTGAACGGATTGGATCCAGCTTGGAAGTACTTCAGTGTCAAAGGAACAGTAGTATAAGCCTCAGTGATCAAAAACTTAGACTCGGTTTTATGCTTTTTCTCATAATCATCCAGTAATTTTCGCCAGGATCTCAACACATCATAAGTCTCATTTTGATCCTTCGTATAAATGTGATTAAGAGAATTGTAATCATCAGGTCCAGCAGAGGGGTCGTTACTTTTTGGCTCATCCAGCATGCGGTTGTCTTCTATCATGTGATTGATCGCATCTATACGAAAACCATCTACCCCTCTGTCCATCCAAAATGTGAAAACGTCCTTCATGGCCTTATCCAGGTCCTTGTTTCGATAATTCAAGTCTGGTTGTCCTTTGGCAAACTGATGCAAATAATATTGCTTACGTTCATCGTTCCATTCCCAAGCCGAGCCCTTGAAAGTACTTAGCCAGTTGTTGGGAGGCTTCCTGGTTCCGTTTACCATTGTAGCATTTTTCCAGATGTAGAATTCATCGTAAGGTTTGATTCTTTTCACACTGTTCTTGAACCAGGGATGCTCATCAGAACTGTGATTGGGTACGTAATCCAAAAGCACTTTCAATCCGAGAGTTTTAGCTTTAGCTACCAGTTTAGCAAAATCTGCTAGAGTGCCGTATTCGGGATCCACGTCTGTGAAGTTGGCGATGTCATATCCAAAATCTGCCTGAGGGCTGGTGTAAATAGGTGAAAGCCATAGAGCGTCGACCCCAATGTCTTTTAGGTGATCCAACTTACTCGTAATTCCATTTAAGTCCCCTATGCCGTCACCATTGCTGTCCTTGAAACTTCGAGGATATATCTGGTAAATAATCGAATCTTTCCACCAGACATCACTGGCTGCTTGGGCACCAATTGCACCGAAGGTAATGTATAGTAAAAGTAACTTCAACATCTTGACTGCATAAAGTGCAGGGAATCTTGAGTTTATATTAGGTTCTCAAACAACAACTATTCTGCAATGGAAAAAACAATTTCTAATCGGTGCTGCTCAAAGAAAAATGCGTTTGATAAGGTCGTAAATATCGTTCAAGGTGAAGATCTTAAGTAGCAGATATCTGAGAAAGCAGCTCCTGACTGGATTTTTGTTTTTGATGTAATCTCATGAGATTAAGCACAACTATCTGCCTAGGAATGTTCCACCAGCTGTTTACATCGACAACCACATCCGTTTCCGGCACATTCGTGAATTCCCAGCACGTGTTCAATAATTATGCTAACTTCCAAGAACTCATTCTTAAGAGAGCAAATCTTCTAATTCCAAGCAATTAGTGTTTTAAAAAACTTTTATTATCGTACCCAGTGTTTTCTTCTCTTGTTTTTTAAAATGACGTATTTTAATTTACTGCTTCATTTATTCAACGTCACCGCTTCGGAATTTTACCTTATAATTTCTTCATAACTCAATTCCTTTTTCATTTTTACAAAACTGTCAGTAAAATAAGTTAAACGTTATCGATGAAAATTATAGTAGTTATACCATCGAAGCATGTCAACTTTTAATTTTCGAAACTCTGGCTCGATCATAAAGTTCTTCGATTTTTTTTTAATTTGATATATGTATTGAAGACCTACATTAAACTTAATCTAATCGCGTTATCCACAAGATAAAGCCACGCCTCAGATATCAAGTCATCAAATTTTTATGATGCAATAATAATGACGAAAGGGGATCGATAATTGCCAATAAAAATGCTCGAATACGTAAAATTTTCCTGTAAAAAATTTATTAAAATACAGAAATGTTAACACATATATTTTACATCTCATTATCATCTTTATCATCTTTATTATCTTTATAAGAAATTTTTATAATACAATATACAACTTATCTCTCACATTTGAATCATACTTAATAATTTTGAAATTTAGAACAAAATAATAGCCGTAGATGATGGTAATCTAACATTTTTAGTATCTACACGAACACCGACACTGACTTTCGTATCGACATTCGATAGGTACACATACATTATACTAGGAATATTCAGCGAGCTGTAGGCATCAACAACCTCTTCAGTTTCTGCCAAGTTCATCAGCAGAACTACAGGCGAATATCCTTTCAGTTTCCGAACAACTCCCAGCACATTTTCATTAATCACGAAAACCTCCACAGACCCTTTCCTCAAGACAGGAACCTTCTTTTTCAAAGCAGTCAAAGCCTTGAAAAACCTATAATTTGAAATTGGCGCAACCTTCTGAGCTGCCAAATTCAGAGTTTTATAATTCTTATTAACTGGCAACCATGTAGCCTTGCTTGTAGAAAATCCAGCACTGGTAGTATTGTCCCACTGGTAAGGTGTCCTTTCCGGATCTCTCGATTTGATAAAGTACCTTTCTGGACCAGCATTACAACCAGAAACATCAACTGTTTCCTCCCAGGTTAAAGGTGTATTCGTCATTCCAATTTCATCCCCATTGTAGACTACAGTGATCCCAGAGAGAACCATAGACAACATAATCACCATGTCTCCTTTCGCGGATCCATATCTTGTCGCTACTCGATGATTATCATGATTACCTGTCACCCAATTAGACACCTTACCTTCAGGCAAATTGTTCAACCAGTTATCAATTGTACGTTTGAAATCCACTGCTGATGAGTTCTCATTTAAGGATGAAATAAACATAAAGTTGAAAGGATTCGAGCCAGCTTCAAAGTACTTCAAGGTCAGTTCTTCGCTAACGTAGGCTTCAGTTACTATAAACTTAGCATCAGTCTTGTGTAATTCTGCATAATCATCCAATAATTTCCTCCAAGACTTGAGTACCTCATAAGTCTCTTCCTGATCCTTGGAGTAAATATGATCAAGAGAATCATAATCATCTTCTGGCAAGTCTTTGTTATTCCTTGGCTCATCCAACAACCTTTCATCTTCAAACATGTGATTTATAGCATCAATTCGATATCCGTCGACTCCTCTATCCATCCAGAAGGTCAAAACATCAGACATTGCTTGGTAGACGTCCTTGTTTCGGTAATTCAAGTCTGGTTGTCCAATGGCAAACTGATGCAAGTAATACTGACCACGTTCATCATTCCATTCCCACGCTGACCGGCCGAATGCACTCAGCCAATTGTTAGGTGGTTGTCTGACGCCATTCACTATTTTGGCATCACGCCAAACGTAGAAATCCTCATAAGGCTTGATCCGCTGTATGCTCTTCTTAAACCACGGATGTTCATTCGAGCTGTGATTCGGCACAAAGTCGAGAATTACTTTCAACCCCAGCGATTTAGCTTTAGAAACAAGTTTGTCGAAATCCGAAAGAGTCCCAAATACGGGATCTACGTCTGTGAAGTTAGCAATGTCATATCCAAAATCCTCCTGGGGACTGGTGTAGATAGGTGAGAGCCAAAGAGCATCAGCACGAATGTCTCTCACATGTTCTAATTTACTGGTGATCCCTTCAAGGTCACCTATGCCATCCCCGTTGCTGTCCTTGAAACTGCGAGGGTAAATCTGGTAGATAATCGCGTCCTTCCACCAATCATCGCTCACAGCTTGGACATGAATTGCAGCGAGAGCGACACAGAGAAACGTTAACTTTATCATGTTTGAAGAACAAACTGTCTGTCATACCTGAAGATTATCGAATTTATACATTTGAGACTCGCGGTAGGCAAACATTTGGTAATCCCTTAAGTGGGTAATAACCGTCAGTGATAAGAAATTTCTCCCGATTACGATTCTGATCATAACTTAAGATAGAGACATTCCATTTCAGATTTCAGATTATGGAAACGACTATTTTACTTGTATATCAATAACGGATGTTGTGAAAAAGTTTTGGTTTTCTGATTGTATAAAAATAATTTTATAATGTTTATGTTCAATAAGCCGTTTAATATAATAATTATTATTATATTTATTTGTACAGATGTGCAAAATGACAGCAATGCCAGAAATAAAATGATAAGAATGAATTATAATAAAATTCGTATCTCTCAACTCCCTAAACTTGAATTAGTGAAATTTAACTGATTACCAGTCAAATTCCACTGATTTTCAGTGAGTTTTTTCTCACGATTTTAATTAGTGAAAAATCTACTGGAAATCAGTGAAAATTCACTGAAATTTTTAGTAGTTTAGTGGAGATGACTGAAAATGTCAGTGAATTTTCACTGATTAATCAGTCAAATTCCACTGATTTTCAGTGACACTTTTCTCACGATTTTAATCAGTGAAAATTTACTGAGAATCAGTCAACAGTCACTGAAATTTTTAGTCATTTTCACTAATTAAAATCGTGAGAAAAGAGTCACTGAAAATCAGTGGAATTTGACTGATTCAATTTTAGAGAGAATAAATGGACAGCTAGGTTGTAAGCATAAAAAAAAGTTAAATTAAATTTCTAAGATTAAAATGAAATATAACATATATTATATAACACAAATATAACATTTACAAATATTCAAACAAGATGCTGGTTGTCCAGCTGCGCCAGGAACTCAGAGCAATAAATTACACGCGTATTTTTGATATGGCAAAGAATTTGTAATTAATTTAACGTCATTACGTTTTAAAGGTAATACTTCTTAGACTCTATTAATGAGCAAGACACTAAAGAGATTATCGAGGTAGAAGAATTTTTAATTTAGTTACTGGGGTCCCCATAGACGCGGAAAGAATCGAGAACTTTTCGCAAGTATAAAGAGTAAGAATTTGTTATGGGCGACTTAGCCATGTAATTATGTATTCCACGATAGCAATTATGAATAAGGTAGGTGCAGGGCACGCAAGATGTAACGCCAGTGGATGTTTGCCACTTTAGTCTTGTATAAAGTTTATCAAGACTTAAGGGGACATTATGTCGAGGGTATTATCGGCGAGTCATTTATCTAAAAGAACTATATGCTCCATATAATAATTTAAATCTTTCTTTTCCACTGATAACAATATTTATAACTGATAATCATCTCTGATAGTCACTTTATAAACTCTCTAAACTTGAATCAGTGAAATTTGACTGGTAATCAGTTAAATTTCACTGATTTTCAGTGACTCTTTTCTCACGATTTTAATTAGTGAAAAATTTATTGGAAATCAGTGAAAAGTCACTGAAATTTTTAGTAGTTTAGTGACGATTACTGAAAATTTCAGTGACTGACTGTTTCTCAGTGAATTTTCACTGATTAATCAGTCAAATTCCACTGATTTTCAATTACTCTTTTCTCACGATTTTAATCAGTGAAAATTTACTTAGAATCAGTTAAAAGTCACTGAAATTTTCAGTAATCGTCACTAAACTACTAAAAATTTCAGTGATTCTTCACTGATTTCTAGTAGATTTTTCACTAATTAAAATCGTGAGGAAAGAGTCACTAAAAATCAGTGGAATTTGACTGATTCAATTTTAGAGAGTAACGACATATGGCTTTTCTTTTCTTTCTTTTTGGTATTTATTCTCTCTAAAATTGAATCAGTCAAATTCCACTGATTTTCAGTGACTCTTTTTTCACGATTTTAATTAGTGAAAATTCATTAAGAATCAGTTAAAAGTCACTGAAATTTTCAGTCATCCTCACTAAACCACTAAAAATTTCAGTGAATTTCGAGTAGATTTTTCACTAATTAAACTCGTGAGAAAAGAGTCACTGAAAATCAGTGAAATTTGACTGGTAATCAGTTAAATTTCACTGATTCATGTTTAGAGAGTATATTTAATACCTCGAAAATATTTCCTGCTCTCTAAATCTGAATCAGTGAAAAGTTATTGTTTCATTCAGTGAACAAAAGTCACTGATTGAATCAGTACAAAGGAATAATGTGGACCGATATTTGGCATCACTTGTACACCTTTTATGAATTAAAAATTTCCATAATTACTATATGAATAAAGTTTCGAACGTTCAAATGAACGAAATATTTTTTTTTAATTATATTTTATCCAGAAATATTATGCCAACTAAAAATAACAATCAGGATTACAAGTTTATTTAATTCTTTATTATTTTCAGTGTAAATTAATCAATATTTAAAAACTTTTTGTAGTTACAAATACAATCAATACAAAAATTCGTTCATTTGAACGTTCAGAACTTTTCAATCATTAATTACTGACATTACAGATTGAAATTGGAACTTGATTTCCAAAAATAATAAGTATACTTTATCGACATTTGTAAAGATTATGTCGGTTCACTAATTAAATTAGTAAGAACTTACTGATAATCAGTGACTAATTACAGAATTGATCAGTGAAAAGTCTCAAATCCCTGATTCATCAGTCCCGTGCAGAAATCTTGATGTGGGCCTAGTAGGGTTCTGGTCAGTTTCTCCTACTTCTGGTGTGGTTCTAGTCAGTAAAACTGGTTAAAACCCGACAAGGGTGTAACGGTTGGACTCGCGAAACTAGTCAGGGCCTTGTCAGTTTTTCTAGTGAATGCCTTTTTAAAAAAAACTATAATAAATTATAAATAAAAATGACTTGCTTTTATGAAAATGTAATTTTATTATGTCAAAACATAGCAAAGAACATAAGAAACAATACAAGGAAATAAATCAATCATATTTATATATTTGCGTTCGCAATGAAACAGAAAACTATTTAAATATTTAAATGGATAATTTAATATTTAAATATAATATTTAAATCTAAATATTTTCAATTCGGAATAATCAGATGATATTATGTTACTAATTACACATAGTCCTATTATGCTGCCCGATTAGCACCTTATTATAATTTATTTAATTTTATTCAGAATAGAAAAACTGACCAGGGCCTTGTCAGAACCCTATTGTAAATGGGGCAAAATGGGACAATTTCTGCACGGGGTGAAATACTTAATCACTAATTAAATCAGTAAAATTTTCACTGATTCAAATTTAGACAGTATGATGCATTTTTCTCCTTGTATAAATACAAACGATGTTATATAAATAAACGATGCTAATCTTTGAAGTTTGGATCAAGTTCATAAAAGAGAAAGGAGATAAAGAACACCATTCGTCTTTCTTGTCAGCTGAGAACAGATCGGGCGACAACTGACTTAAACTCGCTTCGCGCAAGTAACAAAGTGTCACACTAAGAAGATGTTATAGACCGGACAGTGGAGATACGCTGGAGTGGGTGATGGACGATGTGCGCGTCGAGGCGTCGAGACAGCAAGAGAATCGAAGACGCTCCTGAGAAAGCGGAAGTCAGGGTGAAGTCACTTCCTGCTTTTGGCGCTGACACAAGTGAAGAATGCGCAAGCTCTAGGAGAATGTAGAACAGACAATGGGTAGTTCAATCATGTCAGTACTAGAAAGAGTGCTGAATGTTAGTTATAGGTGAACGCGTTGAAATTTTCTCTCGTTCTACATGCCAAGCGAGCACCCACGATGCACCGGTGCGCACCAATCACGTTGAGTGCATATTCTTCAAGTACTCAGTGCAGACATTGGGTGGAGGCAGTGGAGGCAGCCATGGAGACGGACACTGAACTTACTCTTGCTGAGTGAGAAAAGAAGAGAGAAGATGGAAGAGAAAAGAGTGAAAAGAGAAGAAGAGAATCAGCGGAGCTAGCCCGTTGCATATTCAATTTTTCACCCTTGTCCGCCCCCAGGGTGGAAAGGTGGGGGGAGGGGATGATTGTGGAGGATACGGGCTTCTCAAGAGATGGGGTGGTTGGGTGGACTAGCTGGCAGTCTCGTCTTATTTGCCGCGAGATAATTCCTCGCGTCTTAATTAACTCACCGCCTCTCTAACCAGGTATACGTCACCCTAGGCGTTATTTCTTTTTCAAGAGGAACTTGGACTTGGACTTTGGTCGGCCCTTCGCACTATCACTGCGATAATTACGTACGCGAACTTAACTTTTTGCCCTTACGTTTTACGTTTTGTTCTTGATACTTATGCACGCAGTCCTGTCCAAAATAAGAGTTTTCTCTCTTTGCAATTATTTAGAGTCTGTATACTCTATAAATCTGAATTAGTCATAAGTTACTAACGAAATAGTGCCAAGTCGTTTACTAATACACTTTAGTAGGCATTTTTACTGTAAATTAGTTAAAAACTACTAATTCAGTTAGTGACGGTAATTAAATCAATTAGTGAGCGTTACTAAATGAATTAGTACTATTTTACTATGAATTAGTTGTTTTCAACTAATTGATAGTAAGAATGCTTACTAAAGTGTATTAGTAAATGATTTGGCACTATTTCGTTAGTAACTTATGACTAATTCAGATTTAGAGAGTAATTCTCAATGCATTTTTATGTTTACTAATTTATTACTACTACTAATTTAATTTTTTACAACTTCAATTCATAAAAAAATCAATGCAATTTTGCTGATTCAAATTTAGAGAGAATCTAAGATTTTAGGGGCATTTCAGAGAGGTATTTCAAGAGATTTCTAGGAATTTTACTGGATTTTGACAATTTTTAAGTGATTTTTATACGAAGTTATAAAGAGTTTTAGGATTTAAAAAAGATTTTGTAGAATTTTAAATGTTATAATAAAATTTCTAGCAATTTGAAAAGAAGCCAAGAGACTTTAACAATTTTAAGGGATTTTCTAATTTTTAAAAGATTTTATAGAATTTTCAGGATTTCAGGGATTTTCATAAGATTTCTAACAGTTTTAATAGATTTTATAGGACGTAAAGTGTCTTTAAATGTTATCGTAGAATTTAAAGGACTTCAAGAAGTTTCTGATGGGAATATTAAGAGATTTCACGAATTTAAAAAGATTTCAAGAGATTTTTATGAGTTTTATAATATTTAATTAGGTTTAAAGGATTTTAAAAGAATTTGTAGAATTTTTAAAGATTTCATGAAATCTGGTAAGATTTCTAAGAATTTTAAGAGATTCTAAATGTTAAGAAATTCCAAGTGTTTTTTTTATTGAATTTTTAGAGATTTTTGCCAATTTTAACTTGGATTTCAAGAGATTTATAATTTGAATGGTTTTTGTAGATTTTTAAGGGATTTCAAGAGGCTTTTGGGAGAATTTTAAAGAATTTTGTGTTTTGTAAGATTTCTAATAATTTTAAAGTGATTTTATGATTTTTAGAAGACTTTATAGAATTTTAAGGATTTCATGGATTTTCATAAGATTTCTAATAGTTTTAAGAGATTTTAAAGGACGTCTAGGGACTTTAAATTTGATCGTATAATTTACAGAATATTTTAAGCAGTTTCTAAGAATTTTAAGAAGTTTTCACGAATTTTAAAAGATTTCAAGGGAGTTTTATGAATTTTAGAATATTTTGTGTGGTTTAAAGAATTTAAATGTTTTTCAGGTAATTTTATTGATTTCTCTAATTTTCAAAAGATTTTATAAAATTTTAACGATTTCATGGAATTTGATAGGATTTCTAAAGATTTTAAGGGATTTTAAATGTTAAAAAAAATTCCGAGAAGTTTTTAGGAATTTTTTCTAATTTTAACTTGGATTTCAAGACATTTTTCTTTTTCATTCAACTTCAAGTCATTTTTAGAAATGCTCATCATTATTACTTAGTATAATAATTATTAGAGGGACGGAGAAAAGAAGAAGAGGGGAGGGTCAGTAGAGCAGGTCAATGTATGGTCAGCCAGGGTGGAACAGTAGTAAAGGTCCGCGTTTGGTCAGACAAAAATCCTAAGAGACATTTAGAAAAATGTCAAAGCACTCCGATTCAAGGGATTCAAGCTATAAAATTCCTTTCATCTTACAAATGTTTCAATAGTGCCTGTACTTTATATCTCTTTTGATTTACGAGTCTCTCAGCATAAAATGTTGAGTTATTGGTTTTTGAAAGATTGTTTTCGATTGTTTTATTATTTCTATACATATCATGACTCTTATTTTAGATTCAGTGCGTAGTTTAGTTCTTTATCGTGAGAATTTCATATTGACATTTATGATATCAACCACCGGTAGAAATTCAATGTTATTGTACTATATTTCAGTACATATCAACTTCTTTTTAGTACACATCAACTGTATTTCTCTACCTAGTTCACTCTTATTCGATCTGAGTATCATACAGGGAAATTTTATCAGAGATCTTTATGGAATCTTCTCTCAACGTAGTCTCATGAAACAGAATGGTAACAAGAACGCAAGTAGCTCGGATTTGACTTCTCTCAGAATTGTCAAAGGGAACATTCCAGAAATATCAGGAGTCACTCACTCTTGAAATTGCCTTCAGTGCTTGTACTTTTGCTGCAGATTCCTATCTTAAGGAAAGTCGTGTTCTTAGTGTAATCGCTGAAATCCACATAAAGGACAATCTTTCCAAATTAGAAGAAGAAAAAGCACTCCAAGATATTCAAAATGATTTAATACTATTATAAGTATTAAATTTTAATGAGTCAGTTCCTTTACAGTTACTATATGTCAAATCAAGATAGCAGCTTTTGTAATAATGAGATTTACCGAAGCTTTCAATCTAGCAAAGCCATTCGGTACCATATATATATATTCAATGAGGGCAATACTTCTCGTCAGATTTTACTCGAGAAGAAAATCCAATTAGCTTGAATAATTTATTCTCGAATGGCCATCGTGTTAACGACGTCGCAACGAATTAAGGGGAAAAGGTGATAAAAGCAGTCTCACAATCTAGTCTGGTGAACGTACGTAGAAAAATTTCGACCCTGATTAGTGGAAATTATTCTGAGGATTAAATATTGATAAAAATGATTCTAGCTCTTCAAGGATAATGTTAATAAAGTCTATATAGAGATCTATTTATTTTTCATTACTTTATAACTCTTTAATGTCGCATTTCCACTTTAATAACGTCTACTTTTCCAATACGCTCCGCAACTGAGTACACTTTTTAATGCTTTATATTTAGTGAATTGAACTTGATGTACAAAGTATATGTATAATGTTTACATGTACACATGGCTTACTTCACATCGTTTTTTAAGCAAACCGTTGATTTGAATTTACTAATGGACACTGCTGGCTTTCAATACAGGGATGCCGAGCTTCTCACATATCATAGGTACATGCGTGCATGAAACCGTCCAATTTTAACGAGTGCTTCTTTTTCCTGTACAGGATAGGCTCGCATCATATTTCATAATTATGGCAGCGCTCAACCGCCATCATATTAGAAGCGTTGACGCTTTCATCCGACGACGAATGAATTGCAAATTGTCCGCGATCACTAGCACATGATGGAACGTACCTCCGGTTTTAGGGCGCGAAGAATAACGATTATTGCGAATGACATCGCAAATCAGGCGGATAAACGAACAAATTTGTGAATATTTTGTTAAGAGCAGGATACCCGCAACGACAAATTTTTAATGCTCATTTTTATAGGATATTTTGCCCGAAATGCATGTAAAATGGACAATTTATACAGATTATACAGTGTTTTGTAAGATTTATTCTCTTATACGTGGTTTCAAGTGTTTAAATAACTCAAATGTATTTTCACAATGCTTGACATGTTTTCGCGAGGAAAGCATCAAGTCTAAAAATAAATATGCACATGTAATTCAGAGATTCTGAGTAATTTTCACCTCTAGTTCCTGTGCAGTAGGCCAGTAAAACAAAAGCACTGGCTCATCGTCACTATTATACATTTTCCACTTTCTGTCTAGCTGACTTCCGCATTAGCTATAGTGCTGGTAGTAGTACATATTACATTTCAAGAATTGTACAGTTCTCTCCAGGGAGTACCGAAACAAACAAAAAAGGAATGCTTTCAAGTTCATGAGCGTTACTCACTTCTTAACTTTGTTAAATTTCATGAAATTTTCTTTCTCATTATGTATTCACTCTTTTCTCGCGAAGGATTAAAATAATTGACCGTTAAAATCTAGCGGTTCAAATTAGAAATGAAAATTTGAAGGTCTGTATTTATTACAAGAGATTTGATGCAGTATTTTATGTATATTTAATTTATTCCTAAATTTATAACTTTTCCCTGAATTAATAGCCAAGTAATGAGGTGACAATGTTATTAAATTATGGATGGTTGTTAAATTTGCAAATTATATTCATATATACCGTTAATATGCGATGACTCTCGTAAAAACGTAATGTATACACCAGAATTTCTATTCCCTATACTTGTTTATGTTGTAGTAATGTAAATAAATTAATGCTCAACAATATTGACAATATCGGTTTTAATAATTATAGACTTCTCATAATGTTTTTATCATCTGTTGGTTTATTACTAATAAATTTTATGGTATTACCATACGAATACAATTCATATTTTTTATGCCTTATTTTACATTTAACCATTTCAAACTCACAAAGCCTTTCAGTTTTATATATGTTAATGCACATTTTCTTTTTAATAATACACAATTCCCGTGTTTAAAATGTACATTAATTCTGTAAATGAAAAAATATAGTTGTGAGATTGCTTTTTAGACGTGTTTAATTTTTTTCATTTGAAAGCTCAGATTACACAAAGAGAATTTAAATGACAAAAATCAAAGCAAAATGGCTTCAAATAAGTTTCATAAAAAAAAGTAAATGGTAAATTCAATTTCCTCGGGATGAGTTGAAACCTTTCTACATTTTTAAAATTCATTTCTTAACGATAAAACGAGAATCTTGATTGATAACTCTAAGCTGGTAAAAGGACCGTTAAAACTAAAGATGTGGTTGGTTTTAATCAAATAAATTCTGACCCGAAACCTTTCCCAGGATCATAAGTATACGGAAACCTTTCAACGCTTGCCAACTCCTCCGAGTTCTAAATCCTTTCAAAATTCTGTTTCTAGAGTTTCTTCAAGGCAGAAGGTTATTACCTCATAAACCAGAGCACGATGCTCGTCTCGAAGAGAGTTTTTGAATCGGAATCAAAATTACCTCAAATTTAAAACTTATCTCATCTTGATGTCAGTTCATCGCCATGGAGAAAATAAATCAGGCTCATAAAGGAAGAAAGTTTCCTTAATGAAACGACCAAATCAGAAAAAGTATATTGCTTCCACTTCAGAAATTCTATTTCCCCAATAGACCTGTAAAAGTAAATTTACTTCTTTCATCTGCAGTTTGGAAGTTACGTTAATAGATTAACATAATTTAAGAACATTCGTTGATTTTATAACGATCTTATTTTTTATTTTATTTTTTATTTTTCATTTTGTGTAATTTGAAACTATTGCATTTTGAACGTTTTCAATGGAAAATAACGATTGAGGCGCATTAAAACCGAAGTTTTAAATACCAATCCAAGTGACAAGCTACATAACTAAATTAATCCCCTCCTTCCTCTCAATGGGGTTCTTTGATCGTGGTATGGGAACCGAATGCGAATCAGTTATGTCAATTGGTCCAACAAAGTAATGAATGGTAATTGCCAACAACCGATTCACTCGTCCATCCATCTCTTCATTCGTTTTGTTTAATCCTTCGTAATTTTTCATTTCGATCTTTTTTTATTTCTTCTATTTACTCCTCTATTCAATTTTCAAATTGCACACTTTACATCATCATAATTAATCATCAATCACTTAAATTTCTAAAGATTATAAAAAAATTATGCAAATGCAAAGAAACATTTCGATTCAATATAAATTTCCTAAAAAACTGTATTTGACAAATGGTACAAACATGAAAATATCCAAAACCCAGAAAATCCCTTTCGAAATATTATTTTTAATCTGCCTCCAGTTATCATCGTCCACATGCAATTTATTCATATTGACATTGCTTATATTATCATACGCGCTCTGATATGATTTAATTTTCCACGTAGAATCGACTTCGCATCAAAATACTGTCGAACGAAATTTGCCTTGTATATTTACATTCTACATATTTCAATTATATGATATGATATAAGGTCTATGTACATATTCGAAAAGTGATTGGTACTGATAATTGGATCAGGTAACGAGTCAAAATTTCGAAACTCATTAGTCACGAGCACAAATGAGTAAATTAGTAGAGCTTATTATTTTCTGCTATGTCAACTATTAAAGGTTTCTTTTTCTTCGTAGAATTTGCTCCATACATCGTGATTGTCCATTGTTCAATAAATTATGCAGTCATATATTTTTTATACTTTTTAGACATGAAAAGCTTATAAAAGGCTTCACACAATTTATTACACAACTTTACCATTCCCTAGCCCCCCCCCCCCTCCCTCTTGTCTCATTCGTTTTACTCATCCCGCTAATACCCTTTCTCTAACTCCTACTAAAATCTCTTTTTCCCTTTTTCCCTCTTCGCGCTTTTACCCTCCCTCACCCTTTAATACCAGCAATGTCACTTTCCTTTATTCCCTCTCACTTATCCCTCTACCTTGAACCTTTCTCCTCCCTCCACTTTTTAGATATATACCTCATCTTCTCCTTTCATCCCTTCTTATTTTCCTTTAACAGAGGGGATTATTGACCCTTTCCTCCTCCTCCTCCTCCTCCTCCTCCTACTACTATTTTCACTTTTTGCCGTTTCTAGGGATGAATCTCCTCCCCTTTCACATCTATCCCTTTTCCTCTGCTCTCTAAATCTGAATTTGTAGAAATTTTACTAATGAAATTAGTAACGACGGTTTTGACTGTTAAATTAGTAATTTTTTGACATTCTACTAACTGAAATGGTAAGATTTATGATACTAAATGAATTAGTAAGGATTTTCTACTAATCTGTTTAGTAGTACCAACTTACTAATTCAATGAGTAGAAATCAATTGAAAACTTATCTAAATTATTAATTTTTTAAATACTGTCTGGTGGTTCTTGAATTTTAAAAGTTTAATGTTTTCTCAATTTGTATAGGTATATATATTCTGAGTTCATATTGTTATATTGATAATAATAAAAAATTTAAAACTTTATAGGGAGTTTTATTGAGGAATTTCAAAAGCTTTTTATGATTTTAAAAATATTTGTAGAATTTACAAAGATTACGAAGGTTTTCGTTAAATTTTAAGGATTTTCAAAAAATATTTCGAATTTATAAAAGATTTTGTAATATTTTTAAGGATTTCATGGGATTTTATGAAATATCTAATGATTTTATAGAGATTTCAAGAGTTGAGAAATTTTCAGAGGTTGCTAGAAATTTTTAGAGATTTTCACTAATTTTAACGTGAATTTCAAGGGATTAATGATTTTGAAAATTTTTATGTGCATATTTAACGATATTTAAGTGATTTTTACGAAATTCAAGAGATTTTTAGGATATTAAAACGATTTGTAGAATTGTATGGGATTTTAGGATATTTCCTGAAATTTTAAGGGATTTTAATGACTTTGTAAGAATTTTATGATGGTTTAAGGAATTTGAAATATTATCCTAAAATTTTAAGGAATTTTATGAGATTTCTAATGATTTAAAGTGATTTCGAGAGATTTTTCTGGTATTTAAATAATTTTGTGAGAATTTTTAAGGATTTCATGGAATTTTATGAAATATCTAATGATTTTATAGAGATTTCAAGAGTTGAGAAATTTTCAGAGGTTGCTAGAAATTTTTAGAGATTTTCACTAATTTTAACGTAAATTTCAAGGGATTTTAATGGCTTTGTAAGAATTTTATGATGGTTTAAGGAATTTGAAATATTATCCTAAAATTTTAAGGAGTTTTATGAGATTTCTAATGATTTAAAGTGATTTCGAGAGATTTTTCTGGTATTTAAATAATTTTGTGAGAATTTTAATGGATTTCATGGAACTTGATAAAATAATGATTTTAAGAGATTTTAAGAATTGAGAAATTTCCAAAGATTTTTAGAAATTTTTAGAGATTTCCACTAATTTTGATATTGATTTCAAGAGATTAATGATTTTGAAGGTTTTGATGTGCATTTTTAACGATTTTTAAGTAATTTTTACGAAATTCAAGAGTTTTTTATGATATAAAAAGATTTTGGAGAATTGTATGGGATTTTAGGATATTTCGTGAAATTTTAAGGGATTTTAATAGCTTTGTAAGAGTTTTATTAGGTTTTAAGGAATTTTAAGAGATTTCATGGAATTTGAAGATATTTCTAATACTTTTAATGAATTTTAAAGGATAATAAAAAGGGATTTGAATTGTTATCCTTGAATTGAAAAGAATCTCAAGAAGTTTCTGAAAATTTTAAGAGATGTTCACGAAGTTTAACATACATTTTAAGAGATTAGAGAAATAAAATATAATAAATTATATAATATTGAAAAAGAATGTAAATGGGCGCGCGGAGCACGCGTTCGTTCTTGTAACTTTAAATTTACCATTTAAAATAGTAACAAAAAGAATACATTTACGAATTCATTTAGTAGTACCATTACTAATTAGTATTAAACGAATCGGCGATTATGAATTAGTAGAAAACTACTACCAAATAGTAGTTTTCTAGGGATATTCTTCTAGGGATATTGTCATTTCCCATTCTAGTGAGTTATTAGCGTCTAACTTGAATATATGATAAAATGTCTTCAAAGACATTTAATGACAAGAATCCATTGAATTTATAAAAAAAACCTACATAAAAAGTAATAAAAACGGCGTCACTAGTAAATTCACCTTATTTCTCTTTTAACCACCTTTCAATCAAAACTCGTTGATTAAGATAATATTATTTGCCCTCGTTAATCAAATATTGCGTCGTACTTAAAAAATGGCTATTCTGTTTACAGAAAAAATTTTCACTGGCATTGCTTATGATCGAAATCGCTTTATATAAACATAGGTAGAGATATAGACAGAGCAATTGTTCGTCAGTTGTAAACAGAGCCATACCAATTCGTGACGAAGCAAACGAAGGTAGTGCCGACACAAGGGTGGGTGCAAACAAGCTGATCTGCTGTTGTAAACACTTTGATCTGCTCGTTCAATCGGGATTCACGATGTTTATGCTGTCTGGACGATTCGCAGAATGTTGCTTATTCTCTGTGTTTACGATTTTAGAGGAAAATTCAGGATTGTCTTTCGATTCCGGTCGTTCTGTTCCAGTGCAAAAGATTCACGGGATAGGCGACAAACTCGGGGACAAATAAATGGAGAGGTAAAACTACCGGAAATCGGAAGGCAAATAAGATGGTTGGCGAAATTCGACTGTCGAATGGGCGAAAGACGTTATTTTCTTTGGAACGAGTTGCAGAGATGGGAACCCAAGTGGGATATGAGATGAGGAATATTTACTCCAGGTTCCTCAAAATATTTAGTTTGTGTTAGGTCCTTTTCACCAGGTCACTATACACGAGCTGAAGCTGGAGCTTATCGAGTTTCATCGCAACTTCGAACATATTCTAGATTACTTGAAAATATCATGGTAAACCAAATTCATGAAACCTTATGAAAACTATTTGGAACTTGCGTAGATCCACCTATTTTCAACAACCTGAAGATTAGTTTAATGCAGTTATTCACACACATATTCACTTTTGTGTAAAAAAATAAATAAATAAATTTCATATAGCTAAATTTAAATTTATCTTCTGCAGAATCAAGCATAAAAAACTGAAGCTTTATCTGTTTCGGTTGCATCAATTATATTATAGCCTGGAGCAATTTCAATAGCTTTTATTTCAATTAATTGTAGATATTTTTTCACCGTTTCAGTTTCATCTATTGGACATCTTATCTGACGTACTTTTATTTCATACAGTAATTAATATTGCTGCAATAACTAAATTCAATTATCCTGCATTTGATCTCTAATAATCCTGACCTGTTGCTTCTCTATGCAACAATTTTGATCAACATTGATTGTTAATTGTTATCATAATTTCTTGCAGATGATTGAATTCATTACTATTTGATTAAATTTTTTTATAATGAACCTCTCACCTTTTTTAAAAATGATTAGAACTAGTTTTAAAGGTCTAGAATTTGAAATCATAGCATAAGTTAATTTATATTTAAATTTTATTTTTAGCATTATACTTTATTTTTATAATCTCTGCACTCTTCTGTCATTTGGATCTTTTATTATCATTTAAAACGTGCCTTTCGGGGCGAGTTATGGATCACATAATATATGTGTATGTACGTATGCGTATATGATTTATAAAATTCATATCTTCCATAAAAATGACCATATAAAGTACGCAATACCTCGTTTGGAAGAAAGTAGAAATAACTAAATAAATTGTAACCGTGAAGCCTATAAAAATCTAATATATCAAGTTAATGTAAAAATCTTGGATAACTTGAAAAAGAAAGAAAAAATTACACAATTGTACACGAGTTTCCTATTTTCACAAATTATGGAAACTTGTCAAAATATTAATGAAAGAAGAAACCAACGAATTTTCAGAAATCTCTACTCAACTACCGAATATACTGAGGATGCATAGTTCTTGTATGCAGCACACGTCAAGTGTTTTATATTCTCTCTTCTAGATTTTTTTATACTTGAAGTAGTCAGGTAAGTTGAAACATCCCTTATGCATGAGATACGAGATGCTGTTCAGAGGAGAAGTTATTTCACAAGCGATAAAAGCAAAAATCATTTCACTACGACTCATTAAAAGGCAAATTTTTGCAAATTTAAAAATTTTTAATGTAGTAATAATTTTCTAAATGACCACTTTTCTCTCTTTATTTAACAATATTTCTACTGGGATATCATAAAACTCAAAATTTGTTATCCTAATTCTTTCCTACTATATTTAATTGCTTATTATTTGACTTTGCCACAATTATATAAGAATTTAACGTAAAATCTTTTTAGGTCAAATCTTACATAAAACAGGGAAGACAAATGAGGATAAAAACTGAAGATGCTTTACGTAATTTGAAAAACCGAGATGATTATCAAGTATCTTTCAATCCGCTCGTCTTTTCTCATCCATTTCCCAACCCCGTTTTTCTTACACTCAGGGGAGATGAATTTTGCGACTAATTGTAATTCAATTTTGCATCAAACATCATTCGTATCAATGGCAACATAAATTCGACAATATATCGGTAATAGTCCTTTGGTTTTTTTTATTCATTCTCTCTAAAACTGAATCAGTCAAATTTCACTGATTTTCAGTAACCCTTTTTTCACGATTTTAATCAGAGAAAATTCACTGAGATTCAGTGAAAAGCTCTCTAAATCTGAATTAGTGAAAAGTAGGTCACTAATTTACTTTAGTGAAAAATTCTACCAATTTTTAGTCATTTTTGACTAAAACTTTAGTGAAAAGTTGAAAACTTACTAATTGAAATAGTGAAATACAACTAATAATTAGTGAAAATTTTCACTAAAGTAAATTGGTGACCTATTTTTCACTAATTCAGATTTAGAGAGACACTGAAATTTTCAGTAATCGTCACTAAACTACTAAAAATTTCAGTGACTTTTCATTGATTTCCAGTAGATTACTCTCTAAATCTGAATTAGTAAAAAACTACTATTTCGTAGTAGTTTTCTACTAATTCATATAGCGCCGATTCATTTACTACTAATTAGTAAAAGTCTACCAATTCAATATGTAAGTATAACGTACTAAATGAATTAGTAACTACATCTACTAAAGGAATTAGTAATGGTACTAAATGAATTGGTAAATGTATTATTGGTTACTATTAAATGGTAAATTTAAAGTTATCTTGAATCAACGGAACACTAAATTTCACTTCTAATGTTCGAATATATTATATACCGGTTTGCATTTTGAATATTGCGTATTGTTCATATTTTATTATTACCAATATAACAATATGAACTCAAAATATATATACCTATATAAATTGAGAAAATATTAAACTTTTAAAATTCAACAACCACCAGACAGTATTTAAAAAATTAATAATTTAGATAAGTTTTCAATTGATTTCTACTCATTGAATTAATAAGTTGGTACTACTAAACAGATTAGTAGAAAATCATTACTAATTCATTTAGTAACATAAATCTTACCATTTCATTCAATAGAATGTCAAAAAATTACTAATTTAACAGTCAAAACCGTCGTTACTAATTGCATTAGTAAAATTTCTACTAATTCAGATTTAGAGAGTATTTACTAATTAAAATCGTGAGAAAAGATTCACTGAACTCTCTAAATCTGAATTAGTGAAAAGTAGG
>UCOK01019362.1:0-43622 GCA_900474325.1 Synergus umbraculus
AGACCACGCCTCATTTCGTTAAGTCACACCTACTATCCCAATTATTTTAATTGTACTTTTATTACTATTATTATTTTGAATTATATTATATTATCAAAAATATTATTATTATAGTTATTATATAACCAGCAATCATTTTTAAATATGTCATTTGAATATCTTAAATGAGTAGAAAATATAATTTTGACACGCCCACTTCAAAACTTTACCACACCTAATTCTACAAACCACGCCTATTTCAACCTTAACCACGACCACTTCCAAAGTTTACCACGCCAACCTCCAAAAATAAAGCCCATTTTCCCAGTTTATCACACCCACATCTACATTATTCCACGCCTACTTCCACAAACCACGCCCTCTTTGTATTTAGGACCGCCCTTTTTTGTTAGACCACGCCTCATTTCGTTAAGTCACACCTACTATCCCAATTATTTTAATTGTACTTTTATTACTATTATTATTTTGAATTATATTATATTATCAAAAATATTATTATTATAGTTATTATATAACCAGCAATCATTTTTAAATATGTCATTTGAATATCTTAAATGAGTAGAAAATATAATTTTGACACGCCCACTTCAAAACTTTACCACACCTAATTCTACAAACCACGCCTATTTCAACCTTAACCACGACCACTTCCAAAGTTTACCACGCCAACCTCCAAAAATAAAGCCCATTTTCCCAGTTTATCACACCCACATCTACATTATTCCACGCCTACTTCCACAAACCACGCCCTCTTTGTATTTAGGACCGCCCTTTTTTGTTAGACCACGCCTCATTTCGTTAAGTCACACCTACTATCCCAATTATTTTAATTGTACTTTTATTACTATTATTATTTTGAATTATATTATATTATCAAAAATATTATTATTATAGTTATTATATAACCAGCAATCATTTTTAAATATGTCATTTGAATATCTTAAATGAGTAGAAAATATAATTTTGACACGCCCACTTCAAAACTTTACCACACCTAATTCTACAAACCACGCCTATTTCAACCTTAACCACGACCACTTCCAAAGTTTACCACGCCAACCTCCAAAAATAAAGCCCATTTTCCCAGTTTATCACACCCACATCTACATTATTCCACGCCTACTTCCACAAACCACGCCCTCTTTGTATTTAGGACCGCCCTTTTTTGTTAGACCACGCCTCATTTCGTTAAGTCACACCTACTATCCCAATTATTTTAATTGTACTTTTATTACTATTATTATTTTGAATTATATTATATTATCAAAAATATTATTATTATAGTTATTATATAACCAGCAATCATTTTTAAATATGTCATTTGAATATCTTAAATGAGTAGAAAATATAATTTTGACACGCCCACTTCAAAACTTTACCACACCTAATTCTACAAACCACGCCTATTTCAACCTTAACCACGACCACTTCCAAAGTTTACCACGCCAACCTCCAAAAATAAAGCCCATTTTCCCAGTTTATCACACCCACATCTACATTATTCCACGCCTACTTCCACAAACCACGCCCTCTTTGTATTTAGGACCGCCCTTTTTTGTTAGACCACGCCTCATTTCGTTAAGTCACACCTACTATCCCAATTATTTTAATTGTACTTTTATTACTATTATTATTTTGAATTATATTATATTATCAAAAATATTATTATTATAGTTATTATATAACCAGCAATCATTTTTAAATATGTCATTTGAATATCTTAAATGAGTAGAAAATATAATTTTGACACGCCCACTTCAAAACTTTACCACACCTAATTCTACAAACCACGCCTATTTCAACCTTAACCACGACCACTTCCAAAGTTTACCACGCCAACCTCCAAAAATAAAGCCCATTTTCCCAGTTTATCACACCCACATCTACATTATTCCACGCCTACTTCCACAAACCACGCCCTCTTTGTATTTAGGACCGCCCTTTTTTGTTAGACCACGCCTCATTTCGTTAAGTCACACCTACTTTCCAAATTATTTTCATTTTTATTATTATTATTGTTTTAAATTATATTATAAATTATATTATATTATGTATATAATATTATTAACTAATTAATATTAATTGCAATATGCATTGGTTTCGCATTGGAATTAGTTTAACTAACAAATTTTAGTATAAAATTACTGCTGATATTATTGTGTAATATGATAAAAATAATTTATTTAATGAGTTATTAATAAATAAATGAGTGGTAACAAAATTTTGATTCCAAACTTTTTGTTTCTGCACATTGAATCTGGTGATATTTTCTCCGTTCGCCGAAATTCTGGTAAGTTATTTCTTTTAGCTACTTCTATTTTTTTTATCCTAGTGACTTTAAATAATAAATTAATTTTTTTTTCAATATTTAATTTCCAATTTCCTACTTTCAATTTCAAATTTCTAATTTTCAGTTTTCAATTCTCAATTTTCAGTTTTGGATCTAAAATTTACAAGTTTTTTAATTTTCTAAATTTCGAAAAATCTCCGCCCTATTCTCAGTTTCCAGAATATTCCAAGTCCGTTCCACAAATCGACATCTGACATTTCAATAGTTAAAAACACCGCCGAGAATTTTTCTCTCCAAGTCTTCACACCTCCACGAATTTCTCGAAGGTAATATTCCACTCGCTTTTCCGCAACGACATATTCAGAAGGAGCTTCGAGATCCTCGTTGGTTTTCTCCGATAAAATAAAATTATAAGAGGATCGTACGACGCTTTAAAAGAGGGATATATTTTTTTTTAGGATCGTCTGGCAAGTTTTTGTGGCTTACCTTGGGAATGCTGGCATCTCTTGTGGATATCCCCATTTTCTCGTGATGGCGTAGCTGCACTGGATAGATGATCTGATAGTAATGCGCTCGGATATTTTGTACTAGCTCCTGGTTTTGTCGATACTGACGTAGTAGTCGTTCGACTTCACCTGAAAATACATTTCTCCGATGAATCGATGTTGTTCTAATTACTTGGCATTGCTATCGCTATCTAACTTTTCTGCACTCGAGTTTCATCCCTTTACAAAAGCCACTCCCCCACCACCGAGATGTTTCTATTTGACATTTGGCATTTCGTATTTGAGGCTTGAAAACTCCCCAGAGACCGGACAATTAGTCGATCGTAAATCTAACGCGTAATCGTTAACCAATAACCACAAAGACCACTTTTTTTGATCAAAAAATAAACCAGCAATCACTTCCGTAACGAATTCCAATATTAGACTAGAAAAATTGGCGCTTAAATATCTTAAAATAGCAGAAAATGTAATTTTCACAGTTGACCACGCCCCTTGCTACAAAACACGCCCTATATCGACGCATAACAACGCCCCTTTCACTAGATCACGCCCCTATTAAGCCACGCCCATTTAATCAAACATATCTCGGGGTTTTATGTGACCACGCCCCTTTTATTTTTTCATATTTTCACACGCCCACTTAATAAATCACGCCCCCTGTATTATATGGCCATGTCTATTTTCATTGGACCACGCCCTATTATTTAAACCACGCCTCATTTTTTATTTCGGATAAGCAAATGTTAAAGAAAATAGAATTTGGGGGTATTCATGCACCACCACTTTTACTTTATTCGACACGCCCCTTAAATGAGCCACGCCCCTTTCTATATCCACGCCTTTTCTTCTTTTATATGTATAAACTGAATTTATTTATCAGATTTGTCTTTTTCAATAAAAACTTTAAGGATAATAATTTTCAGCAAGGCATTCAAAATCGGTATTATTATTTAAATTTGCGAAGAGATTTCGAGAGAGTTTTCAAAACCTTGAATAACATTTTGAAAAATTTTGAAACGGTATCTCTATTAAAAAAATAAATAAACTTATGAGAGAGAAGTGAAATTAATTGTAAAACAGAGAAAGCATAGCTGATGGAATAAAAAATTGTTTACTCTACGATCAGACCATTTTCGAGCCCAGAAACGGATAATCGAAAATGAATTCAGGTAATTAAAGAAGTAAATGAGTTTTTGGTGCGTTGAATTACAAACATGAAAATTTTAATTTAAACACTGATTTTCATTTGGAAAATGAAAAAATAAACCACTTCGATCGCGAAGGCTTTAAAAAATTAAATACGAGAAGATGAGAAAAAATAATAGTAAAAAACAACAGGAACCAATTAAAAAGTTTCTAGGTAGCTGGAGCGAATTTTTTTTTTTAATATTTCACTTCAATCAGGAATCAAAAACGAATTTTTATTTTCAAATAAGTCTCAGAGAATTGATAATTAAATTGAAAGACCGCATTTCTATAGGATATATTCAGTTAATTTGATATTCATTGAAAATTTAATATTGTCATCATTTCTTTTATTCCCGCTCTAATTTTTTTAATTGGTATAAGGTTTCATTGGAGCGATGCAAATGAAACAGGATAGAATTTTTTTCCTCTATGTAATTTGAATAAAATCCTTCTCTTTGCGTTGAAGTTTACAATAATTAATCGGTTAACTGGGTCGCTTTCGATTGATCATCCAGATATTGTCAGGAATCTTATCACAAAGGTTCACTTTCGTCTGCTACAGATTCTTGAATGAGTGAGTGAAACCAATTCAATAGAGTGTAATTAATGATTATCGGACGACTTCGTTCTACATTTGAATTGTATCCTCTAAATATAAAGCATGAGTTTTCTGAAGGATGAAATTCTGGAAATCAATCATTTATTTGTGGTACTTTTTTTAAAAGCGATTTGGTATTGGTGGTGGTAGTGGTATTGGTAGCAAATGAGCAGAAAATATAATTTCTACATTTTTACATACCCAATTTCACACTTTACCAAGCCTACTAACACAAACCACGCCTATTTCAACATTATACCACGCCCATTTCCATAAACCTCGCCTATTTTTTACAGTTTACCACATCTTAATTTTCCCATGTCTATGTGTACAAACCACGCCCATCTCAACAATTTACCACGCCCACTTTCATAAATCACGCCCATTTGTACAGTTTACCATGCCCATTTTTCTAAACCACGCCCATTTTACGGGTTATATCTACATTTAGACCACGCCTACATACTTAAACCACGCCTCATTTCTTTAAGTCAAACCTACTTTTATTATCCGTGGAAGTGCTACTGGTAGTAAATGAGCATAAAATGTAATTTCTACATTTTTACACGCCCACTTTCATACTTTACCAAGTCTACTTCTAAAAACCACGCCCATTTCCATAACCACGCCTATTTTTTACAGTTTACCACATCTAAATTTTCGCATGTCTGCTTGTACAAACCACGCCTATTTTTTACAGTTTACCGCATCTAAATTTTAGCATGTCTGCTTGTACAAACCACGCCCATCTCAACAATTTACCACGCCCATCTCAACAATTTACCACGCCCACTTCCATAAACCACGCCCATTTTCATAATTTACCACATAACAATTTTTCCATGCATACTTATACAAACCACGCCCTCTTCGTATTTAGGACCGCCTCTTTTCATTAGAGCACGCCTCATTTATTTAAGTCGAACCTAATTGTATTAGCAGTGGCAGTGCTACTGGTAGTGCTACTGACTTTGGTATTGGGAGTGGTACAGATAGTGGTATTGGTAGTGATACAGGTAGTGGTATTAAGAATTTGTAATGTGCATTCAGTATTGAGAATACAGTATTTGGTATTTAGTATCGAGTAATTAATATTTGGTATTGACTATTGAGTACTCGGTCTTAAGTATTTAATATTTAGTATTTGTTACGGAGTATTGGATGTATGGTCTTGGGTATATTGTATTTGGTGTTGGGTATATGGTATTGGATATATGGTGTTGGTTAAAAGTTTTTGGGTATATAGTATTTGGTATATGGTATTGGGTGTAAGGTATTGGGTATATGGTATTTGGTGTATGGTATTGGCTGTAAGGTATTGAGTATATGGTATTGACTATATGGTATTGGGTATATGGTGTTGGTTAAAAGTTATTGGGTATATGGTATTTGGTATATGATTTTGGCTATACGATATTGGATATATGGTATTGGTTTTACGGTATTGGGTATATGGTATTGGCGGTATCGTGTTGGTTACAATTTATTGGGTATTTGGTATACGATATTGGATATTATATGTTATTGGGTATATGGTATTGACTATATGGTATTGACTATATGGTATTGACTATATGATATTGTGTGTATGGTGTTGATTAAAAGTTATTGGATATATGGTATTTGGTATATAGTATTGGGTGTAAGGTATTGGGTATACTGTATTGGCTACATGGTCTTAGTTACAAGTAATTCGGTATATGGTATTGGCTGTAAGGTATTGGGTATATGGTATTTGGTATATGGTTTTGATTTTACGGTAGTGGGTATATGGTATTGGCGGTATCGTGTTGATTATAATTTATTGGGTATTTGGTATACGATATTGGATATTATATGTTATTGGATATATTGTATTAAATACATGATTTTGGGTATATGGTATTGGCTACATGGTGTTGGTTACAAGTTATTCGGTATATGGTATTTGGTGTATGGTATTGGCTGTAAGGTATTGGGTATATGGTATTGACTATATGGTATTGACTATATGATATTGTGTGTATGGTGTTGGTTAAAAGTTATTGGATATATGGTATTTGGTATATGGTATTGGGTGTAAGGTATTGGATATACGGTATTGGCTAAATGGTATTGACTATATGGTATTGGCTACATAGTGTTGGTAACAAGTTATTCGGTATATGGTATTTGGTGTATGGTATTGGCTGTAAGGTATTGGGTATATGGTATTGACTATATGGTATTGGCTGTATGGTGTTTGTTACAAGTTATTGCGTATATGGAGTTTGGTATTTGGCATATTGTATTTATTAAGTGGTATCTGGTTATAGGGTATTGGCTATATGGTATTGGGTATATGGTATTTGGTATATGGTTTTTGGTATATGGTATTTAGTATGCGGTATCTGGTATTGGCTTTAAGGTATTGGTTATAGGGTATTGGCTATATGGTATTGAGTATATGGTGTTGGTTAAAAGTTATTGGATATATGGTATTTGGTACATGGTATTGGGTGTCAGGTATTGGGTATACGGTATTGGCTACATGGTCTTGGTTACAAGTAATTCGGTATATGGTATTGTCTGTAAGGTATTGGGTATATGGTATTGACTATATGGTATTGGGTATATGGTATTTGGTATATGGTTTTGGCTATACGATATTGGATATATGGTATTGGTTTTACGGTATTTGGTATATGGTATTGGCGGTATCGTGTTGATTACAATTTATTGGGTATTTGGTATACGATATTGGATATTATATGTTATTGGGTATATTGTATTAAATACATGATTTTGGGTATCTGGTATTGGCTGTAAGGTATTGGGTATATGGTATTGGCTACATGGTGTTGGTTACAAGTTATTCGGTATATGGTATTTGGTGAATGGTATTGGGTGTAAGGTATTGGGTATACGGTATTGGTTACATGGTATTGACTATATGGTATTGGCTACATGGTGTTGGTTACAAGTTATTCGGTATATGGTATTTGGTGTATGGTACTGGCTTAAGGTATTGGGTATATGGTACTGGCTATATGGTATTGGCTATATGGTATTGGTTACAAGTTATTGGATATATGGTATTGAGTATTGGCTACTAGGTATTGACTACGAAATACTGAATAATCTGATATATATTATTGAGAATTAAGTATTGTGTATACGGTGGAGCTGTAAATGGAAATTGGCCACAATAAAGCTCTAAAATCGGAAAGGGGCTGTTTGAGCGAAAGGGGAGAATAAGATATAAAAAAAAGTATAAAAATGTCATACCGAAAATATTTGTCCACTAAATTGGAATAAAATTAGTTATTATTTTTTTTTCGCAAATGCAAAATGTAATTCAATTTAACGATCTGAGGCGGTAAGTGCTCTTAAATTCCGAGCGCAAAGAAAATTGAAAAAGAAAATACGTCAATCATAAAGAAGTTTCAAGTCACGTTCGAGGGTTGTTATTCTTATTGCTGATATAAAAGAGTGCCCTTTGGCTTGAGGGGAACGTCCCGGGCATTTCAGGATGGCACTTTAAACGGCTGGAAGCTGCGGTGATATAATCGATTAGAGAACTGCGAAAGATAAACCCATTTCCCGTTCCTCAATCACCCCCTGATACTCAAGAAGTAGGGGCGAGTTTGCACGCTCGATATCATCGGGATGCCACATTAATCACTCATCTTGGCCGCAAGCCTACAAAGCTTCGCGTCTCGTCACCCTCGCCTTGATTCCTTTTCTTATACATACAAATATAATGGCAAATAGCGGACAAGACCTTGATCGATCTTGCCTAAATGATAATCACATCCAACTACCCACTGTTCATGACTGACCCATCGAGAAAAAAAAAAATTAGTGGAAGTATGAAGGGAGGAAAGTTGTTTATTGCTTCCCGTCTCTTGTTTGGGGGAAATAAGCTAAGGAAAGAATTCTTACAAAAGTGTCTCGAGAAATTCAATTCACAGCAAAAAGAGAATTAACGAGGGCTTCGTTAAGAGACTAAACATAACGACTGCCAGACGAGATGAGACTGAATTTCAGAGAGATTGAAAGCAGAATATTTCTCGTAAGAAATGTGCTGCAATCAGATAAAACAACTGAGTTTCATTTTTCATTTTCTCCATTAGAGAGTATTTCTTTCAATAGAATTTACGAAAAAAAGAAACTTGTTTCATTTTTCCAAGTTTCAGAGTTTGATTTTTGTTGATGAGTTCGACCGAAAAACAAAAACTTTTTAATAACAGAAATCTTTGACCGGAACTTTATCGGCTTTTTTAAAAGAAACAATTTCGTTCTCTTGACTTTTTTTCGTATCTCGCGTCGTTTGGCTTAAAATTACAGTTTTTGGATTTTTTTTTAAATTTTGGAACTGTTATAACTTTCTTATTTTTTATCAGATAAAAAAATGTTATTAGGATAATTTCTTACGCTATCTGAGCACTATCCGTAAGTAGAAATAAATCTTTCAAAACATTAAAAGAAATATTTTTCAAAATTTTGAAAATGTTATAACATCTCGCGTTTTTGTTGAATTTTAATGGCTATTGAATTTCATTTTTAATTTGATTTATTACGACGTATATTTAAAAAAATAGAATTTACAAACAAATAACTAAAGCTTTTATCGCTCTTCTGATTTGCAAATTTTCATGTTTATAAATTATCCATAATCGAATGCTTTCAAATTTGCAACCTGGGAAATATTGGAAAATTTGAATATTTTCATTTTCGCATAACATCTAAAAAAGAGAATTTTTTAAATTGATATAATAATTATTTTTATTGTTATTAATATTTCAATAGAACCCCGTTCAAAGTTTTCATCATTAATAAAATCTATAATGAAAAAGGTTGTTTAATTTTAATAAACATTGAAGGTTTTCTAATTTTTAAATTCATTTATTGGCACTCTTTTGAAAACAAAATCATATTAAATTTTCTTTTAAAAGAGTGAAAGAAAAGTTCATCTATTACGTCACTCTTTTAAAGGGTGAAGGTTTCTCTATAAATCGTGACTTGCTTCTACAAAGGATAGAAAAATTGTATTGAAAAAACTGTGACGTAATACTTTAAATTAAAAAATACATCAGAGATAATATGTAGACACTCCCAACTACATAAAAAGAATTTCCCTAATTATAATTAAAACATATTACGACACACTTTTTAAGGGTGGATTTTCCCCCATAAATCGTGACTTGCTTCTGCAAACAGTGGAAAAATCATTAAAGCAAGAAATAAGAGGTAACAGTTTAAATTTAAAAGAAGGACGTAATAAACAGAAATTCCTTTAGTCAATTAAAAAATACGTTGCAAAACTAAAATTTTGTATAACAAAGAAATTTTTAAACGAAATTTCGTCGGCCTTTCCAAAAGAAACAATTTTGTTCTTTTGACTTTTTTCGTATCTTGCGTCATTTGGCTTAAAATTACAGTTTTTGGATTTTTTTTTAATTTTGGAACTGTTATAACTTACTTATTTTTTATCAGATAAAAAAATGTTATTAGGATAATTTCTTACGCTATCTGAGCACTATCCGTAAGTAGAAATAAATCTTTCAAAACATTAAAAGAAATATTTTTCAAAATTTTGAAAATGTTATAACTTCTCGAATACTTGTCGAATATTCCTTATTATTTTATATTGTTATTATATTACTTTATTATTATAAGGTGGAAAATTCATTTTTAAAAAAATCACTATCGGAACTTTTTCTCCTTCCTTCTACTTAAAATATTAATTTCACTTTTTTCCACATCTATTCTCGTATTTCTTTCATCCTTTTTTTGCCCGAGTCAGTCTTACGTGTTTCTTGAGGAGGAAAAATAAAAATAATAACGTAATAACGATGTCTTGATTCTCGCTTGAAATACGATAAAAAATGGACGAAAAAAAAATCGACTACCTTTTCTGACACGGATCTCTCTTCAGAAGACGTCTAGTTTATGGAGAATCTCGATGAAATTCCTAGCTCGCGTGATACCAGTGAAACCCCCCCAGTTTCTCTCTATTTCTCTCTTCGGTCGTAGAAACTTGAAGCTTAATGGGATTATAGCACGAACTATACGAAACGAGCGAATGAAGTACCGATAAACTGTTATGGTTTTTCACCGTAATCCAATTATTATGCATTTTGTATAAATTTCAACTCGAGATATAAGCAACAAACACTCACCAGGAGGAGTTTCCTCATTCCAATAGGAATCGTCCAAGGTGTAGTCAGCTTCTGCAAAAAAAATAAAAACACCATTATTAATAAATTTTTTTTATTATTATTATTATTCATTATTGTGTATTTTTACTTTATTTTTTGCCAAAAAAATTTTTTTGATAAAAGATAAATTTTTATACGAAATTTTATCGGTCTTTTGAAGACAAACAATTTTTACCTCTTGACATTTTTGCGTATCTTGCCTTGTTTGGCTTAAAATTACAGTTTTTGGATTTTTTTTTGAGTTTTGGAACTGTTATAACTTTCTTATTTTTTATCATATCAAAAAATGATATTAGGATTATTTTATAAGCTTTTCGAGCACTATCCCGTAATATACATAAATTTTTCAAATTACAGAAAAAAATGTTTTTCAAAATTTTGAAAATGTTATAACTTCTCGAGTATTTGTAGAATTTAACTGAATATCGAAAAAAGGCTTCCTTTTTATGCACGGAAGAAGTATGTCAAGTCTCAATTCGATTGGAGAATTTTTTCAAAATTTATCGGACCAAATCCCCCAAAATACTTTTAAATCACTCAAAATCCCATAAAAATTCTGCTGAAATTCATTGAATTTTTATAAATCATACTGCCTTTTAATAAATTGTAACCAGATTAACATAAAATTCACACTAGATGTCACACTTTCAGTAACTTCATTACATCCCAACTCTCTTTAATTGGATCAGAACAAATGGCACTTTCACATCATATTAGCTTAATTTTTAAGCACTCAGAGAATCCAATTAACAGATCGGACACTCGATTAAAATTAGACTCAATTAAGTAAAGTAATAACTGTTACGAAATGAAGGAAACTGAACGCACCATTTCAATTTAATTGTGTAATTAGGATAGGAATTCAGTTATTTGTTTTTTTTTATATTTAATTTGGTCGCAATGAATTTTTTCCTTTTCTCGACAAACATATTGGGGTGAAATGGAAGACTAATATAGAGTAATGGAAGCAACAAGACTATCAATTTACGTGTTTACTTTGTCCGCAAAAGTCGAGAGAATCCAATTCAGTGCGAAGTGATCGAATAAGGTTCATAAAAAGCGATAATAAATTAATATTGGTCAAAAACATTTTTTTTCATACAAAATACAATTTCAAGTTTTTACAATCTCGACTCAAAGTGTTTTCATAAACGAACATTTATCAGCCTTTCGAAACGAAACAATTTCGTTCTCTTGACGTTTTTTCGTATCTTGCGTTGTTTGGCTTAAAATTGCAGTTTTTGGATTTTTCTTTAAATTTTGGAACTGTTATAACTTTATTATTTTTTATCAGATTAAAAAAGTTTATTAGAATAATTTCTTAAGTTCTTTGAGCACTATCCATAAATATACATAAATTTTTCAAATGATAGAAAAAAATGTTTTTCAAAATTTTGAAAATGCTATAACTTCTCTAATTTCTGTCAAACTCATCTTGATATCGAATATAGCCTTAATTTTTATGCACTGAAGAAGTGTGCCAAACCCCAATCTAAATGCAGAAATTTTTTAAAAGTTATCAAAACAATATTAATACTATTTTTGTGATTTGTGTTTATTCATTTATTTTAAAAGATTTTATTAATGGGTTTTTGTGATTCGAATAATTTAATTTTTAAAAACTGTCAAGATGAAAATATTCAAAAACAAAAGCTTCAACAATGGTAGAATATGCAATTCAATTTTGTTGTTTTTATAGAAAACTACAATCCGGGTTTTTACATTTATTGTTTCTTTTGTAAATTTTTATGTTGCAAATAAAAACGGGAATGGCAAGAGTGTGAAAGTGAGGATCATGAAGGGCTTTATTATCCCTTCTTATGACCCGTAACATTTGAGCACTTCGCACTGTATTGGATTCTCTCGACGATCGCGAACAATGTAAACACGTAAAATTGGCAGCCTAGACGCTTCCACTGCACTATACTGGTTACTAGTATTTCATTTCACCCCAATGTTTACGTCGAATTAAAAAAAAATCATTCCATTTTTTAAAAAGTAAATAGAAATAGATAAACACCAAATAAGTATTTAAAATAATAAAATAAGTAAAAATGAAGCAAATATGAAGTAAAAATACCATTTTTCAGATTTATTTTGCCACACTTCTTCATTGTATAAAAATGAAGACTACTTTCGATAACCAGATTAATTCGACAAAAATTTGAGAAGTTATAGCATTTTCAAAATTTTTAAAAACATTTTTTTCTGTTATTTGAAAAATTTATGTATACTTATGGATAGCGCTCGGAGAGATAAAAAAATTATCCTAATAACATTTTTCTATCTGACAAAAAATAAGAAAGTTATAACAGTTCCAAAATTAAAAAAAAAATCCAAAAACTACAATTTGAAGCCAAACGACGCTAGATACGAAAAAAAGTCAAGAGGACAAAATTGTTCCTCTTAGAAAGGCCGATAAAATTTCATTTATAAAAATGTCGTTTTCTTTATCTCTGTATCTATTTCAGCTGTTAAATGTTAAATGCAAAACAAAATAAATAAATTAAATCAAGGATATAATTAGCAAGCTGCAATCGGTGGATGAGCATACATTGTACCGAAAATGTTACACTCCACGCTTGGTGCGTTTAATCGTCGAATTCGCGGCAGGTAGGCACCAAAGTCGGTAGTTTCATCTCCACGTAATTTGATTTGCTCCGGTTTACAGCTAGCTAGTGTGCCCCACAGCCTTTATTCGCTCTGTCAGCTGCATTAATCAACCCAGCCTGATGATGGATTACCACGAAATAGCATCAGCGGAGTAAACAAAGTTAATTATTTACATAATATAACAACAAAATTGAACAGAGGAGTGACAGGCACAGAGTCTAAATGCTTCTAAACACGTTAAGTCGCGAGCTTGCTCGACTGACAAGTTGGAACACCGACGTTGACTTTTTGTTGTTCTTGCGAAAATTTTTAATTAATGCGCCGAGCTAACTTTTTCACTATGTTGGAAATAAACGACGTTTGCTCGAGGGAGTGAGAAAACGTCGCGTCGCTCTGAGTCCAACTTTTTAAACGAGCTCAACTGTCAATTAAGGAACTAGATTTTACAAATTTCTTGTTATCTCGGCGGAAAAAAAACCCAACCGGACGGGAGAGTTTATTGATTTTTTTTATTTGTTTAATAAATTCTATAAATTTTAAAACAATTCTCTAATAGGATTAAGGTTTGGTACACTTCTTCAGTGCATAAAAATGAAGGCTGTATTCGATGGCCAGATGAATTCGACTGAAATTAGAGAAGTTATAGCACTTTCAAAATTTTTAAAAACATTTTTTTCTGTCATTTGAAAAAGTTATATATACTTATGGATAGTGCTCGGAGAGCTTAAGAAATTATCCTAATAACATTTTTTTATCTGATAAAAAATATGAAAGTTATAACAGTTCCAAAATTTAAAAAAAATCCAAAAACTGTAATTTTAAGCCAAACGACGCAAGATACGAAAAAAAGTCAAGAGAACGAAATTGTTTCTTTTAAAAAATCCGATAAAGTTGCGTTCAAAAACTTTAATTTTATGAAATATTATTATATAAAAATGTTATTTCGCTTCACGTGAAAATTTAAAGATCTGAAAAGTCTCGATACCAAAATTGTTTTCATAAGTTGAATGTGTAAACACTCTGCTGATAAAAGTGATGAAGTCTTGGTAAGAAGAGTTGTTTCTAACAGCAAGAGAACTGCTAACGAAAGTCGCCTCAGGCGCTTTAATGTTGTGAAACTTTAAAGACGCATTCCAAGGAATTGTCGAAGAAAATCTTACGTAGTCATCCTTTTTTGTCCCTTCGACGAGGCATGTCAAAATCGCCCCAGGGAGTCAATTATATATAATTTTAGTTCAACATTTAAAATTTTACATTTTACATTTCAGTTTTCATAAATCATTGTATCTAAATTTATCTGAAAATACCCGACATTTAATGTAAATTTAGAAACAATGACATGAGTATTAATTCTGATAGTAAATGTCACAGGTGAAATTTTAATCCCAAATTTTAAATGCAGAATATGAAATGTGAAATATTAAACGTGAAAATATACATAATCGACCATCTGGTGGTTATGTTCATCGAGAAGAACCAAATGGTCCAAGTTCAATCCAACCCGAAATAAAATTTGGATTCACTGCGAAATGTTCGAATAAGGATCATAAAAAGGGATAATAAATTTAATAAGTGGGCGAAAAAATTTTTTTTCAATAAAAAATAAATTTTCATACTACATTTTATGTGTTTTTTTAAAAGAAACAATTTCGTTCTCTTGACTTTTTTTCGTATCTTGCATCGTTTGGCTTAAAATTACACTTTTTGGATTTTTTTTAAATTTTGGACCTGTTATAACTTTCTTATTTTTTATCAGGTCAAAAAATGTTATTAGGATAATTTCTTAAGCTCTTTGAGCACTATCCATAAATATACATACATTTTTCAAATGACAGAAAAAAATGTTTTTGAAAATTTTGAAAACGCTATAACTTCTCGAATTTTTGTCGAATTTTACTGGATATCAAATCTAGCCTTCATTTTTATTACACTGACGAAGTGTGACAAAGAGTAATCCCATTGGAGTTCTGTTTTGCGGCCTGGAGCATAAAACGTCATATCAAGAGTTCTTCTGATATTTACATGATATATTATCAAGGTATGTCTTCAAGCTATATTTCCAAGATATTCCAATACTAGTGTAAGAAGTTTTTCAATTATGAAAGCAAGTATTTGATTATAAAAATGGGATAATAAAAGTGGGCGAAAAAAAAATTTTGAATAAAAAAGAAACTTTTATACATTTTATCGGCCTTTCCGAAACGAAGAATTTCGTCCTCTTGACATTTTTTCGTATCTCGCGTCGTTTGGCTTAAAATTACAGTTTTTGGATTTTTTTTTTAATTTTGGAACTGTTATAACTTTCTTATTTTTCATCAGATCAAAAAAAGTTATTAGAAGTATTTTATAAGATCTTCGAGCACTATCCTGGAATATACATAAATTTTTCAAACAACTGAAAAAAATGTTTTTGAAAATTTTGAAAACGCTATAACTTCTCTATTTTTCGTAGAATTTTGCTTGGTGTCGAGTCTAGGCTAGACTCGGGTAGAAAAATTATGTACACCTCCAGTTTCACCCTTCATCTCTACAGTTTCACATTTTCTCGGCCTAAAACTGTCGAAGCTTTGAAGTATTTCTGCTCGAGAGTTTCCGAATGAAATACTTGGCTGAAACGTCATACGTTGCCATTGACTATCGCCCAAGAGAGACTTTCCACCCCCAGGTTATTTTCGTTAATGCGAAACTGGGCCACTGAATTCATCCGACCACTGCCTCCCATCTTCCTTTCCACCTTCGCTTCCACGTACTCCCCCTCCTCCACCCCTCCACCCATTTCCACCCCTTTTACCACCCACCTCTACGCCTACGATATCTCTCCATCTTTCCATGCTGACTACTGAGGCTATTTTATGAATTTTCCGAAAGCTCGGCCGTATGGAAATGAAAAAGTTTCGCTGTAATGAAACTTTGCGGCGAAACTTTTTTTTTGCTGAACCGACCGCGACTCTGATCCAACTAAACCTTGCCGTTCTCGTTTAAATGAAGGGGAAGGGTTGACAAGACCTTTTGAATTTGTGTTATGTCGTCTATTTTGCCAACAAAAATTCAGGACGGCAAGTGTCTCTGGTAAAAATATTTAGCTGGCATGTGCATCTAGAATAATAATCTGTGGACAAGAAATGGCTTCTTGGACGTTTAAAGTATGAATACAAAAATACAAAAACATGAAAAGAGTGTTTTTTATTTTTTTTTTTTTGCGCACTTACTATGAAAATTATCATAAAAGTTTGCAGGAATGACAGAATCAGGGTCAAAACTCAAAAAACGATATTTTTTTACTTTTTTCCACTTTATCTCGATAAATATTAGCGTTAGAGAAAATTGTTTTGAATAAAAATTGTAGGGTGTAAATAAATACATCTTTATGGTTTTGTACAGTTTTCTTGTAAAATCATTATTTTTCGATAAAAGAAGGAAAATGTAACAACCTCTGTAATGAATCAGGGAGAAATTCTTAATAATATAATTGTTATGGAAAATAATAATTTTAGAGAAAAATGTATAGGACATAAAATATGTATTTTTTCAAACTATGAAATTTTCATTTTTAACTTTTTTTCCTTATGTTACCTATTTTCAGAATAATATAAAATTTCACTTCAGAAGACTTATTCTGAATTTTTTCGAAAAATAGTGACTTTATAGAAAAAATTTATAAAAGATAAAAGATGTACCGAATTAAGCTCTAAAACTTTTGTTTGAAATATTTTTTCATCCAACCAACTTTTTGGTACTTAAACCGCTTTTGAAATCCCTTTATCCATACTTCTTTTGAAATTTTTGAAAAAAGATAAAAATGTTTTCTATCTTTGGAAAAATGGTACGAAAGAGGGTTGGGAAAATATTCATAAAAGTTGGTTGGAAAATTAGTTTGTAAAAATGAGGTTGAAAAATAGAGCTGGAAATTTTTTTTTGGAAAAATGAGTTTTGAAAGTAAAATTTGCACCCCATTTGCCCCTGACCACAAAAATACGCCCAATTTTCTCCCTTTTGCACCCCATTTGCTCCACACCAGAAAAATACTCCCAATTTGCACCCCATTTGCCCCAGAACGCAAAAATACGCCCAAAAAATACGGTTGGAAAATAGTTAAAAAATAGAGTTGAAAAATTTCTTTGGAAAAAGAATATTTAAAAAAAGCGTAGAAAATTTGTTTAAAAAGGTTGAAAAACTGTTTTTAAATCTATAACTGGAAAATTTATATGAATAAATAGGTCGGAAAATATAGTTGGAAAATTAGTTTGGAAACCGATGATGGAAAAATAGGTCGGAAAAGGTAGGTGGAAAATTCGTTTGGAAACAGGTTGGAAAATAGAGTTGTAAAATAGGGTTGGAAAATTTATTTGGAAAAATGAGATTAAAAAAAGATTTGAAAAGTTGTTGGGAAAAAGGAAGTTGAAATTTAAGGTTCGAAAATTTTATCGGAAAAAGAAGGTTGAAAAGCGAGTTTGTAAGAAGTGTTTTAAGAAGGCGCTTGCAGAGGATGATTGGAAAAAATATTTTAAAAAGTAGGTTGGACAATAGGGATGGAAATTTTGTTAGAAAAACAATTCGAAGAAGGTTGGAAATTTTTTATTAAAAAGTTTGAAAAATGAAGGTTGGAAAACTGTTTTTTTAAACCACGATTGGAAAATGATCTTGTGAAAGGATGTCAGAAAAAATGATTGGAAATATATGGAAAAATAGGTCGGAAAATAGGTTTGGAAGAAGTTGTAATATAGGACAGAAAATGAAATTGGAAAATTAGTTTAGAAAAATAGGTCGGAAAGTGTTGGAAAATTTTTTCGGAAAAACAGTTGGAAAGTAGGTTGGAAAATAGGAATGGAAAAGTTAGAAAAAAAGTTCGAAGGTTGGAAAATTTTCTAAAAAAAAATTTGAAAAAGGAAAATTAGAAAAATATTTTTTAAAACCACGATTGGAAAATGAAAAGGTAGGAAGAACTGGAAAAGGTAGTTCAAAAAGTAGTTAGAAAAATAATTTTCCAAAAAAAATGTGAAAAATTTGTTTTCCATACAAATGCTTGTAGTTTTTCTTCAAAATCTCTCTTCACATTGTTATTATTACCAACTGCCAAAAATAAATCGCGAAACTCACGAGTTTCTCGCTTTAAATTCAAAAACTTGGCAAAACACGACCCTAGAAATGGGTAGAAAATTGGACAATCTTCTGGTACAATAGCTTTGAAAAGGGGGCATTCAATACTACATATATCACGCGCCCACCCTATTCTAATCCTAATCGTCGCAGTTTCTCGTACAGCATGTTCAACCCATCACGCTTGCAAGCAGTAACGACAGCGCTCGGTAGGGAGCGTGGTTGAGCTCAATTTGAATTCGAAGAGAGAATTAGAGAGGTACGGCGGGGGAGAATAAGGGGGAGGGGGACATGGAGCAAGGGGCAAGGGGCAAGGGTGATGATAGGAGGGATGAGAAACGGGTGGAGTTGGGGGCTTAGTCGAGGGCGCGAGGCTGCTTTAGAATATTCGACACGTCCTTCCCCCTCCCCCGTTGGTCCTTACGAAGCACAGGCATGACTCGAATTCTCTTCCGCGAATTCCCAAGCGATCGATACATTGTACAGAGTCGACAATAACATCTCTGTCAGAGGCACGTGCCAACCTGAGTTGCTGGTGGGAAATGCGAGACATAAGGCAACATCTGGGGATGTCTCTGTAGTGGCGAAACTCAAAAATCATGTAAATTGGTGATTTTTGGTAGTAGATTCCTATTGTCGACATTTACCGACTATTTGGTCCTTTTAAATTTTTTTAAAATTCTCCCATTGGATTGAGGTTTGGCACACTTGTTCAGTGCATGGAAATTAAGGCTGTATTCGATTTTCAGATGAATTCGACAAAAATTAGAGAAGTTATAGCGTTTTCAAAATTTTCAAAAACATTTTTTTTAGTAGTTTGAAAGATTTATGTATATTCTGGGATAGTGCTCGAAAAGGTTATAAAATAATCCTAATAACATTTTATGATCGGATAAAAAATAAGAAAGTTATAACGGTTCCAAAATTCAAAAAAAAATCCAAAAACTGGAATTTTAAGCCAAACGACGCGAGATACGAAAAAATGTCAAGAGAACAAAATTGTTCGATAGAAAAAGACCGATAAGATCTCGTATAAAAATTTCCTTTTTTTTAGAAAAAAATTTTTTTTGACTACTTTTTAAATCTATTATCGCTTTTTATAATCAAATACTTGGTAAAATAGTTTGGGAATATCTTGGAAATACAGCTTGGAGAAATATCTTGATAATATATCATGTAAATATCAGAATAACTCTTTATCTGACGTTTTATGCGCCAGGCCAGAAAACAGATGAACTCTAAAATATCCGAACTCGCACTTTTCTCAAGTTTGAAAGACCCGAACTTGCAAATGTCTATTATGCAAAATTTTCCAGTAAAGTTTCTATTTTTACGAAAGTACATGTTCCAGAACTTGTAAACGACCAAATGTCGATATTCCATTTTACTATTTGCTGAAACTTTCAAGTGTAAAATTTACGAGACCAAAATATCAAATATATGACATCTTCAAGAATTTATAGAGATTTCGACAGATTTTCTAAATCTTGTCCAAAATCACCCAAAATTCGATAAATTTATTAAAAAAATTGCTGCTTATAAATTACTTTCTATTTTGATTGTACTTGAGCAGAGATTTTCTTTTAGAAAGCGGAATGTTCTGGAGTGCAGGTAAAAAAAAATCCTCTTCTAGAAACAAGAGAAATGAGTTTCGTTAGGCGGTATAAGCAGTCTCAGTAATGTACCGGAAGTTCTGGATGTGTTCTTCTTAACGGGAGATTTGCGATATAAGACGTTAATGCAGTATTAAAGGAGTCGCCGTCAAAAAGAATAATGTATATTACATTTGGTAAGAAAAAGATAAATCATGCTTGAAAATTACATACCTACGCAGTAAATGTAACAAAAATTGTAAGCAGGGTGGCTAAATGGGAGCATAAAGAAAGCTTTTCTAAATTATATCCGCTCTTGTGGTTTTACTAAATGGTACACAATTTTACTATAATTTGATTAAAATTTCTCCCAAGTGTTCCTTTTATCCCCGAATAAAAAGTCCCAAAAGGATTTTTAAGTCAGGTTCATAGAAATAAAGTTATTTGCGGTTTTGTGATTTAAAAAATAGTTTTTTTGATAAATCTCGAGAAATATTAATCTGAGAGAAAAACACTACAGGAAAAAGTTGCAGATCTTAAAGAAATACGTCTTTTTTGTATTAACACTTTTTACTCTCATGTTGATATTTTTCCAGAAAAATGAAAAAAAATTTGTTTGAGAATATTTAATTAATATTTCTCCCAAGGGTTCCTTTTCCCCCTATATGAAAAGTCCTGAAAGGATTTTTGGTTCAGATTCATTGAAATAATGTTATTTGCGTTTTTTGGATTAAAAAAATCGATTTTTGGATAAATCTCGAGAAATATTAATTTGGGAGAAAAATACTCTAGAAAAAAGTTGTATATCTCATCGAAATACATATTTCTTTCGTTTACACTTTTTACTCTGACATTGATATTTTTCCAGAAAAATGAAAAAAAGTATATTTTTGAGAATATTTAATTAATATTTCTCCCGAGGGTTCCTTTTTCCCCTACATAAAAAGTCCTGAAAGGATTTTTGGTTCAGATTCATTGAAATAAAGTTATTTACATTTTTTGGATTAAAAAAATCGATTTTTTGATAAATCTCGAGAAATATTAATCTGAGAGAAAAACACTGAGGAAAAAGTTGCAGATCTTAAAGAAATACGTCTTTTTTGTATTAATACTTTTTACTCTCACGTTGATATTTATCAAGAAATATAAAGTTTGAAAGTTTTTTTATTAATATTCAATTAATATTTCTCTCAGGGGTTCCTTTTATCCATATATGACAATTTCTCAAAGGATTCTAAGTTCAGATTCATAGCAATGAAGTTATTTGCGTTTTTTGATTTAAAAAATTATATTTTTTTATAAATCTCGAGAAATATTGATCTAGGGGAAAAATGTTCTAGACGAAAATTGTAGATCGCATTGAAATAGATCTTTTTTGTGTTTACACTTTTTGCTCTCAAATGAATATTTTTCAAGAAAAATGGAAAAAAAATTTTTAATAATATTAAATTAATATTTCTCCAAAAGGTTCTTTTTAACACTATATGAAAATTCCTCAAAGGACTTTTAGTTGAGATTCATAGGAATGAAGTTATTTGCGTTTTTTGATAAAAAAAGAAAATCGAATGTTTAATTAATCCCGAGAAATATTGACCTGAGATAAAAACACTCCAGGAAAAAGTTGTAGATCTTAACGAAATACATATTTCTTGTCTTTACACTTTTTACTGTAAAATTGATATTTTTCCAGAAAAAATGAACAAAAAATTTTAGAATATTTAATTAATATCTCTCGATGAAAATAAGGTTGAAAAATCAGCTTTAAAAAATGTTTTAAGAAGGTGCTTGCAAAAGAGGATTAGAAAATAAATGTTAAAAAGTAGGTTGGAAAATAGGGATTGAAATTTGGTTAGAAAATAAAGTTCGAAGAAGGTTGGAAAATTATTTTTTAAAACCATGATTGGAAAATGAGCTTGAGAAAGGAGGTTAAAAAATGGTTGGAAAATCTATATGGAAAAATAGGTCGGAAAATAGGGTTGGAAGAAGTTGGAAAATTAGTTTGAAACTGAGATAGGAAAAATAGGTCGGAAACTGGAGTTGAAAAATATGGTTAGAAAACGTGTTTGATTAATAGTGTTTGAAAATAATGTTTGGAAGGTGGGTTTGAAAAAGTTAGAAATTTTTTTGGAAAACTAGGTTGGAAAATAGTTGGAAAATAGGGTTGGAAATTTTCTTTTGAAAAAGGAGGTTTAAAAAAGTTTGGAAAAGATGTTGGAAAAAAGGAGGTTAGAAAAAATGGTTGGAAAATCTATATGGAAAAATAGGTCGGAAAATAGGGTTGGAAGAAGTTGGAAAATTAGTTTGAAACTGAGATAGGAAAAATAGGTCGGAAACTGGAGTTGAAAAATATGGTTAGAAAACGTGTTTGATTAATAGTGTTTGAAAATAATGTTTGGAAGGTGGGTTTGAAAAAGTTAGAAATTTTTTTGGAAAACTAGGTTGGAAAATAGTTGGAAAATAGGGTTGGAAATTTTCTTTTGAAAAAGGAGGTTTAAAAAAGTTTGGAAAAGATGTTGGAAAAAAGGAGGTTAGAAAAAATGGTTGGAAAATCTATATGGAAAAATAGGTCGGAAAATAGGGTTGGAAGAAGTTGGAAAATTAGTTTGAAACTGAGATAGGAAAAATAGGTCGGAAACTGGAGTTGAAAAATATGGTTAGAAAACGTGTTTGATTAATAGTGTTTGAAAATAATGTTTGGAAGGTGGGTTTGAAAAAGTTAGAAATTTTTTTGGAAAACTAGGTTGGAAAATAGTTGGAAAATAGGGTTGGAAATTTTCTTTTGAAAAAGGAGGTTTAAAAAAGTTTGGAAAAGATGTTGGAAAAAAGGAGGTTAGAAAAAATGGTTGGAAAATCTATATGGAAAAATAGGTCGGAAAATGTAGTTGGAAATTTTTAAAATTAAGTTAGAAAAAAGTTCGAAGGTTGGAAAATTATTTTTTAAAACGTTCGGTTGCTAGGCGGGCAGCTTCCCCATTCATAATATTCTACCCCTCAACGTAACAGAATTTAAACATTAGCATTTTTATTGCTGCAGTTTCATTTTTTTCATTGATATATTATTTTTCATTAAATAATAAAGTAAAAATTTAAATTAGACATAAAGGGAGAATTTCTTCCCTTCCCGTAACTTTTGATTAAGATATCCTTTCTTACAAGTGTGATTATGGGGCGTGTGCGTTATATGTATGAAAAACATATTTTCGTGATGAAAACTTCAGAAATGTAATTATGGGTGTGACTACATGTTAGGAGACATGGGTGGAGGATTTTGTATGTATAAGTCACCCCTGTAATTGCTTTCCCAATAGAGCTGTTCTCAAAGTCAGCTTCGCACACCCCCTGACCTAATCCACCCCTTGGAAATATTCCCTCCACACTCATGATAATTTAAAACAAACATCTATATATTCTTTAATCTCTGTATTACTGAATCGGTTTATTAGGCCTATTAACTTGATATTTGTTCTAAGGGTACACTTTACCCTCCAATTAAATGTCCTCAATGGATTTATTGCCCAGGTTTATAGAAATTAATCTCATTTTTCCAAATAATTTTATAAGCCTATAATAATTATTATTATTACAACCCTATTTTCCAAATCTATTTTCCAACCTGTTTCCAAACTAATTTTCTAACTACATAATAATTTTCCAACTCTATTTTCCAGCTCAGATTTAAAAAGATTTCTAACTAGATTTTCCGACCTATTTTTCCAACATATTCTAACCATATTTTCTGACCTATTTTTCCGTATAGATTTTTCAACCATTTTTTCCAACCCTTTTTTTCGACTCACAAAACAGTTTCCACCCCCTACCACACTAGGATCACCCCTAAATAATCCCCTAAGAACAAAAAAAATCATAGCAATTCCCTAAACTTCAAGACCTAAACTTTTATTCTTTTAAATGGTTCCATTTTGTGCGCAAGGAATCCCAAAACAATTTCATCCACCTGACCCCCTAGTTTCACCCTCAAAATCAACCCTTAAGCACAAAAAAATCATTAAAAATCCCCAAATTTCCAAAACTAAAATTTTATCATTTCAAATGGGTCCATTTAATGTCCAAAGAAGCCAAAAATAGTTTCATCCACTTAATCCACTAGGTTCACCCTCAAAATCAACCCTTAAGCACAAAAAAAATCATTAAAAATCCTCAAACTTCTAGAACTTAAATTTTTATTATTTCAAATGGGTTCATATAATGTTAGAAGAAACCAAAAACAGTTTCGTCCACTAACACCCTAGGTTCACCTTCAAAATCAACCCTTAAGCAAAAATAAAATCATTGTAATTCCCCTAACTTCGAAACCTAAAATTTTATAGTTTCAAATAAGTTCATTTAATCTGCAAAGAAGCCCAAAAGAGTTTCATCCACTTAACCCACTAGGTTCACCCTCAAAATCAACCCTTAAGCACAAAAAAATCATTAAAAATCCCCAAATTTCCAAAACTAAAATTTGATCATTTCAAATAGGTTCATATAATGTTAAAAGAAGCCAAAAATAGTTTCATCCACTTAACCCTCTAGGTTCACCCTCAAAAATCAACCCCTAAGTACAAAAACGTGATTGTAATTCCCTTAACGTGGAAACTTAAAATTTTATTGTTTCAAATGAATTGATTTAATGTCCAAAGAAGTCCAAAATAGTTTCACCCGATTAACTCTCTAGTTTCACCCCTAAAATCAACCCTTAAGCACAAAAAAAATCATTAAAAATCCCCAAAATTCCAAAACTAAAATTTTATCATTTCAAATGGGTCCATTTAATGTCCAAAGAAGCCCAAAACAGTTTCACCCACTTAACTCTCTGGTTTCACCCTTAAAATCAACGCTTAAGCACAAAAAAAATTATTATAATTCCCCTAATTTTGAATCCTAAAATTTTATCGTGTCAAATAAGTTCATTTAATCTGCAAAGAAGCGCAAAAAAGTTTCATCCACTTAACCCACCAGGTTCACCCTCAAAATCAACCCTTAAGCACAAAAAAATCATTAAAAATCCCCAAATTTCCAAAACTAAAATTTTATCATTTCAAATGGGTTTATATAATGTTAAAAGAAGCCAAAAAAAGTGTCATCCACTTAACCAACTAGGTTCACCCTTAAAATCAACCCTTAAGCACAAATTAAATTATTAAAAATCCCCAAAATTCCAAAACTAAATTTTTATCATTTCAAATGGGTCCATTTAATTTCTAAAGAAGCCCAAAACAGTTTCATCCACTTAACCCACTAGGTTCACCCTCAAAATCAACCCTTAAACACAAAAAAAATTATTATAATTCCCCTAATTTCGAATCCTAAAATTTTATCGTCTCAAATAAGTTCATTTAATCTGCAAAGAAGCCCAAAAAAGTTTCATCCACTTAACCCACTAGGTTCACCCTCAAAATCAACCCTTAAGCACAAAAAAATCATTAAAAATCCCCAAATTTCCAAAAATAAAATTTTATCATTATAAATGGGTTCATTTAATGTTAAAAGAAGCCAAAAATAGCTTCATCCCCTAGATTCACCCTCAAAAATCAACCCCTAAGTACAAAAACGTGATTGTAATTCCCTTAACATCGAAACTTAAAATTTTATTGTTTCAAATGAATTGATTTAATGTCCAAAGAAGTCCAAAATAGTTTCACCCGATTAACTCTCTAGTTTCACCCCTAAAATCAACCCTTAAGCACAAAAAAAATCATTAAAAATCCCCAAAATTCCAAAACTAAAATTTTATCATTTCAAATGGGTTCATTTAATCTGCAAAGAAGCCCAAAAAAGTTTCATCCACTTAACCCTCTAGGTTCACCCTCAAAATCAATGCCTAAAGTTAGGGGTTGATTTTGACGGTCAACCTAGAAGTTTAGCTGAGTCATACTGTTTTGGGCTTCTTTTGACATAAAATGGCCCCATTTGGAAAGATAAAATTTAGGATAATTTGCGAATCTTTTGACATCCAATGGAACCATTTAGACCAATCAGATTTTCCGCCCTTTTGTTTTTACAAAAAAAATAACTTTTCCTTGACGAAGAATATTCGAAACTTCAGTCTCACATTTCCAGACCAATTTCCCAAATCAATTTTCGAAATCCTTTTCCAACCCCCTTTTTTCTAATCTCCTCCTTTAAATCGTCAAATCGAATATTGGAAATCTCCAATCTTAGTTGCTTAAAAAAAAAACGATGACGAGATAGTGAATTTATTAAATACATACGATATCGAGTGCAAAGTAAAGTTCTGAGGACTTATTCAATAAGCGAACGAGTTCTAAAGTTGGAAGACGAAGTAATGAATTATCTGGATCAAAGATTGAACTTTAGCTCTGGAGAGAGAGATGTTGTAGATAAGTTTAGTGAATTGAAGTTTTGTAATCCCTCGCGTTTGTATGTTTTAAGGATCGGCGCGGCGTTTGCGTGACGACAGGGACTTGAAGCGGATAACTTGGTTATAAGTGTTTTCAACTGTAAGTCCGGGTAGATCAAGTCGAGTTTAAACGGACCGTAAGTCCGTGCTTGCACTTTATTCGCAACTGGCATTTCCGCCTCTTCGTGCTTCGTATACTTCGTACTCAATGGACGAGTCCGTAAAAGATAATTCCTCCTCTGACGTCGAAGTGTGGCAAAGTTCGTTCAACCTGTAACTCTAATACCACTTCCTCGGCCCTGAAACTTACCTCCTAGGACTTAGATGCTTGTGTACGCGCTAGGCTATCAAAGACTTAATTCTACGAACCACAAGATGGAATTTATTGTGCTAAATAAGGAGGAATCAAATTTAAGGGCGTTTACGGCAACTGCCGACATCAGAATTATATTTCCTTAATTTATTTAAAGAAAATTGTACACAAAAGTTGGAGATCGCATTGAAAGTGATCTTTTTTGTTTTTGTACTTTTTACGCTCAAATTGATATTTTTCAAGAAAAATTTTAAAAAAAATTTCTAAAATGTTTAATTATTATTTCTCCCAAGGGTTCCTTTTAACCCTACATAAAAAGTCCTGAAAGGATTTTTGGTTCAGATTTGTAGAAATAAAGTTATTTGCGTTTTTTGGATTTAAAAAATCGATTTTTTGATAAATCTCGAGAAATATTCATTTGGGAAAAAAATATTTTCTGGAAAAGTTGTAGATCATAACGAAATGAACATTTCTTTCGTTTACACTTTTTACTCTAACATTGATATTTTTTCAGAAAAATGAAAAAAAATCATTTTTGAGAATATTTAATTAATATTTCTCCCGAGGGTTCCTTTTTCCCCTATATGAAAATTCCTGAAAGGATTTTTGGTTCAGATTCATAGAAATAAAGTTATTTGCGTTTTTTGGATTTAAAAAATCGATTTTTTTATAAATCTCGAGAAATATTCATTTGGAAAAAAAACATTTTCTGGAAAAGTTGCAGATCATAACGAAATACATATTTCTTTCGTAACATTTTTTACTCTAAAATTGATATTTTTCCAGAAAAATGAAATAAAATAATTGTTGAGAATATTTAATTAATATTTCTCCCAAGGGTTCCTTTTTCCCTTATACAAAAAGTTCTGAAAGGATTTTTGGGTCACATTCATAGAAATAAAGTTATTTGCGTTTTTTGGATTTAAAAAACCGATTTTTTGATAAATCTCGAGAAATATTAATTTGGAAAAAAAACACTACAGGAAAAAGTTTCAGATAATAAAGAAATACGTCTTTTTTGTATTAACACTTTTTACTCTAAAACTGATATTTTTTCAGAAAAATGAAATAAAATAATTTTTGAGAATATTTAATTAATATTTCTCCCGAGGGTTCCTTTTTCCCCTATATGAAAAGTACTGAAAGGATTTTTGGGCCAGATTCATAGAAATAAAGTTATTTGCGTTTTTTGGATCAAAAAAATCGATTTTTTGATAAATCTCAAGAAATATTGATTTGGGAAAAAAACACTACAGGAAAAAGTTTCAGCTCTTAAAGAAATACGTTTTTTTTGTATTGACACATTTTACTCTAAAATTAATATTTTTCCAGAAAAATGGAATAAAATAATTTTTGAGAATATTTAATTAATATTTCTCCCAAGGGTTCCTTTTTCCCCTGTATGAAAATTCCTGAAAGGATTTTTAGGTCAGATTCATTGAAATAATGTTATTTGCGTTTTTTGGATTTAAAAAATCGATTTTTTGATAAATCTCGAGAAATATTCATTTGGGAAAAAAATATTTTCTGGAAAAGTTGTAGATCATAACGAAATAAACATTTCTTTCGTTTACACTTTTTACTCTAACATTGATATTTTTTCAGAAAAATGAAAAAACCAAATTTTTGAGAATATTCAATTAATATTTCTCCCAAGGGTTCCTTTTTCCCTTATACAAAAAGTTCTGAAAGGATTTTTGGGTCACATTCATAGAAATAAAGTTATTTGCGTTTTTTGGATTTAAAAAATCGATTTTTTGAGAAATCTCGAGAAATATTAATCTGAGAGAAAAACACTACAGGAAAAAGTTGCAGATCTTAAAGAAATACGTCTTTTTTGTATTAACACTTTTTACTCTCATGTTGATATTTATCAAGAAATATAAAGTTTGAAAGTTTTTATTAATATTTAATTAATATTTCTCTCAGGGGTTCCTTTTATCCATATATGACAAGTTCTCAAAGGATTCTAAGTTCAGATTCATAGCAATGAAGTTATTTGCGTTTTTTGATTTAAAAAATTATATTTTTTTATAAATCTCGAGAAATATTGATCTAGAGGAAAAATGTTCTAAACGAAAATTGTAGATCGCATTGAAATAGATCTTTTTTGTGTTTACACTTTTTGCTCTCAAATGAATATTTTTCAAGAAAAATGGAAAAGAAAATTTTTAATAATATTAAATTAATATTTCTCCAAAAGGTTCTTTTTACCCCTATATGAAAATTCCTCAAAGGATTTTTAGTTGAGATTCATAGAAATGAAGTTATTTGCGTTTATTGATAAAAAAGGAAAATCGTACATTTAATAAATCCCGAGAAATATTAACCTGAGAGAAAAACACTCCAGGAAAAGCTTGTAGATTTTAACGACATACGTCTTTCTTATGTTTACACTTTTTACTCTCAAGTGGATATTTTTCAAGAAATATAAAGTTTTAAATTTTTTATTAAAACTTTATAAATAGCCGAAAGATTACTAAAAAAATTTAAGAAGAAACTTATCAGAGAATTCTAAAACTTTCGTCTGAAATAATTTTCTTTTAAATCAAAGTAAAATTTTTTTATATTGTTAAAAATTTACTTTTTCACGTTTTTCTTTTAAAATATCAACTTGTGAAGAAAAAGTATAAATACAAAAATATGTATTTCGATGAGATATTGTTTGAAAAACTCGGTTAAAAAAAGTTTTTAGAATTTTTTTTGAAAAAATGGTTAGAAAATTAATTTGGAAAAAGGTATCTGAAAAAAGATTCTGAAAAGGTTTTGAAAAGGTTTTGAAAAAGAGATTGGACCCAGAAATTGGAAAAGGAGGTTGGAAATCAGGGTTAGAAATGGGGGTTAGAAGAAATTGTTTGAAAAATATGGTTAGAAAAAGGTTTTTGAAAAGTCTTTTCAAAAATCGATATGAAAACGATTGGAAAGAAGAGAGTTAAAAAAGACATGGGAAAGTTGGTTGAAAAAACTTTCTGGAAAATGGCTTTGGAAAAGGTTAGAAAAAATGGTTGGAAAAGTTATTTGGAAAAGTGGATCGAATAAAAAGGTTGGACAAAGGAATCGGAAAAGAATTTTGGAAAAGAGGGTTAGAAAAATAGGTTGGAAAAGGAGGTTGGAAATTTTAGTTAGAATATGTAGTTGAAAAAGCTATTTAGAAAAGAGGGTTCGAAGAGGACAGAAAAGAGATTGGTAAAGTTGTAAAATTAAATTGGAAACTGAGGTTGGAAAATAAGGTTAGAAAAAATGGTTGGAAAAGCTATTTAGAAAAGTGGATCAGGCAAGGAGTTTGTACAAAGAGATCGGAAATTTTTTTTGGAAAAGACGGTTAGAAAATGAGGTTGGAAATTGTGGTTAGAAAATGTAGTTAGAAAAGATATTTAGAAAAGAGGGTTGAAAGAGGTTAGAAAAGAAATCGGAATACGTAGTTGTAAAATTAATTTGAAAACTGCGGTTGGAAAAAGAGGTTGGAAATGAAGGTTAGAAAAAATGGTTAGAAAATCTATTTGGGAAAGTGTATCAGACAAGGAGTTTGTACAAAGAGATCGGTGAAAAAAATGTTGGAAAAGAGGGTTAGAAAAATAGGTTAGAAAATGAGGTTGGAAATTGGGGTTAGAAAATGTAGTTAGAAAATCTATTTAGAAAAGAGGGTTGGAAGAGGTTGGAAAAGAGATCGGAACACGTAGTTGTAAAATTAATTTGGAAACTGAGGTTGGAAATGGAGGTTAGAAAAAATGGTTAGAAAAACTTTATTGAAAACTGGATCAGATAAGAAGGTTGAACAAAGAGATCGGAAAAAAATGTTGGAAAAGACGGTTAGAAAAGTAGGTTGGAAAAGGAGGTTGGAAATTTGAGTCACAAAATGTAGTTGGAAAAGCTATTTAGAAAAGAGGGTTGAAAATTTCGAGATGGGAAATGAAAAAATCTTTTCTTAAATTTACTTTAAATCTTTTGCAAAAGTATCTAGTTAAATTTTTTTTTAAATAAAATGAGCAGGATAAATAGAATTTTTATTTCTTGGTCGAAAATGAAGAAATAATTGCTATAATATTTAAAAAATAATAATTGGCTAATGAAGATATCTCAAGTAAGAAGATGGAAGAGTAAATTTGGCAAGCCAAGTGGAGAAAACAATAAAAGAGAACTGCTGTGCCAAATTTCATTCAATTTAGTCAGATTCAAAGAGAATTGTCATATTTTCTACCTAAGTGTGGTGCTGACTCTAATTCTGCATATTTTAGAAATATTTTCCGTCAGTAGGATTTACGCTTCTTGGGTAGGAAAGCTTTAATATGTGCAGAGGGAATTTTTTACCAGCTTTGCATACGTCAAACAATTTTTACAAAAGGAGGATAATTATCCGAAACTTTTTAAAATTAATTCTAAAAAGATATAAAAAATATTTATAAAAATCTGGACTTAATAAGGGATTATTCGAGAAATATTTAAAATTAAATTTAAAAAATTTTAAGTGATGTCAATAAACTCAAAAGATTTTCAGGATTTCTAAAATTTCAAAAATTTTGTGGGATTTCAAAATATTTACAATTTTAAAATCATTTAAAAACTTTCAAAAGAATTTTTAAGTTTCTTTTTTCTGAATAAAAGAATTCCGGACAAAAATATTAAAAGATTGACATAAATGCCAAATTTCGAAAATCTGATTTGCATTAAGGGTGTGACTAAAAATCTTTCCTTCAAAATTGAAAAAAGACCTTAAGGCCAGTCAACTCTTGGGAGGGTAAGAGTGATTGACGCAAGTAAGGGTCAACTTTCTCAGCTTCAGGAAAATTTATATCTCAGATAATCTCCAACTCGACTAATCATGATTTGGGATTTGGGGTATTATTTGAAAGATAAAATCCCAAGGTGTAGAAATCCACCCTCGATCTAATCCAAGAGATTTTATTTTATTTGATTTAGACCCGGACCCACTCGAGTGAGAGAATCGTCACTTGCTTGATCTAATAAAGATCAGGATATTTTCTTTAATAATTTAAATAAAGCAAAGAGGACCTTTTCTTTATTTAATTTTGCTTTTTATTTCAATCTCACTGCTTTCAAATTTTGTATAAAGATTGAAAGTTTAGAGATTTTTGGATTTGAAGCAATTTCAGGAGTTTCAAAAATTACATTAATTAAATTTAAATATTTTAGTGGATTTCAGACGTTTAAAATTTTTTAAAAATTCGATTTTTTAAATTTTAATTAGTAGGGCTTCAAATAATTTTAAAAATGTCAAGAAATTTCCAAAAATTGCCAAAGACTGAAGATTTCAAGAGATGTCAAAAATTAAAAGGGATTTCAAAGGATTTCCAATATTTTAAGAGGTTTCGATAATTTTGTGGAATTTGGATTTTAGACGATTTCCAAGATTTTGAGAGGTTTCCAAAATTTGATGAGATTTCAAAATATTTCAAAGATTTCAAGAGGTTTCGAAAATTTGGTGAGATTTCAAAGGATTTCCAATATTTTAAGAAGTTTCGATAATTTTTTGGTATTTGGATTTTAGGCGATTTCCAAGATTTCGAGAGGTTTCCGAAATTTGGTGGGATTTCAAAGGATTTCCAAATTTTTAGAGATTTAAAAAACTAAGGATTTCTAAAGATTTTCTAAGGATTTCTAAGGATTTTCTAAACATTTCTAAGGATTTCCAAATTTTTAGAGATTTAAAACACTAAGGATTTCTAAAGATTTTCTAAATATTTCTAAGGATTTCCAAATTTTTAGAGATTTAAAAAACTAAGGATTTCTAAAGATTTTCTAAGGATTTCTAAGGATTTTCTAAAGATTTCTAAGGATTTCTAAGGATTTCTAAGGATTTCTAAATTTTTAGAGATTAAAAAAACTAAGGATTTCTAAAGATTTCTAAAGATTTTCTAAGAATTTCTAAAGATTTTCTAAATATTTCTAAGGATTTCCAAATTTTTAGAGATTTAAAAAACTACGGATTTCTAAAGATTTTCTAAATATTTCTAAGGATTTCCAAATTTTTAGAGATTTAAAAAACTAAGAATTTATAAAGATTTTCTAAGGATTTCTAAGGATTTTCTAAAGATTTTCTAAGGATTTCTAAGGATTTTCTAAAGATTTCTAAGGATTTCTAAGGATTTCCAAATTTTTAGAGATTTAAAAAACTAAGGATTTCTAAACATTTCTAAAGATTTTCTAAATATTTCTAAGGATTTCCAAATTTTTAGAGATTTAAAAAACTATGGATTTCTAAAGATTTTGTAAGGATTTCTAAGGATTTTTAAGGATTTCCAAATTTTTAGAGATTTAAAAAACTAAGGATTTCTAAACATTTCTAAGGATTTCTAAAGATTTTCTAAAGATTTCTAAGGATTTCTAATGATTTCCAGGATTTCCATTTTTAGATAAAATTATTATGAATAAAAAAAGGCTGAGCTGGAAATGAGGTAGAAAGAGGAAACAATTGTTCCAGCTTTCAAGTGAGAAGATTCTTATCAGGTAGTCGATCTTTTAAGCGCCTGCTTAAAGTTTAAAAAGCAAGATATTATCAATATCGCAAGTCGATTGCCTTTACGAGGCTTGGAAACTTTTTCTACTTCGGCATTAAAACTCTGATCCCAACTGAACCTGCCAGACTTTTCTCAGGGTGAATGAATTAGCGTTAATGAAGACAAATAGAAAGATGCGATTCGTTCTTCTTCGTAATAAAGTTGTATTTGTTGTACTCAGTCAGAACTTTTTCTCTCTATTTTTTTTTCCACACCCCCAATCTCCTAAATCTCATTAATCTAATTAAAAAGTCCATTTTCAATAAAAATTTCTCGCAGGGTGAGAATTTATTAAAAGCAGCCATTGTGCGAGATATTTCATTAAATAAATTTAATTTACTTTAATTTTAATTTAATTAATTAAATTTTATTAAATTCTTTGAGAACAAAAGATAAAATAATTTCAAGCTATTGTTACTGAAAAACGCTTTACAACCCTTTTCCAGAATCATTTATCAACCTATACATTTTTAGATTTTAACATTTCGAACCATTTTTGAAAATCTTTTGACACCCCCCACCCCTATATTTATATTTTTTTTTCCAACCACTTTACCAAAAATAGTTTTTCAAACCCCCTATTCTAATTGATTTTTCCGACCCCTTTTTCAAAATTAGGAATATTTTTTTGAACCCCTTTTTCAACCCCTTTTCCTCCCCTTTTTTTAAAGCTGTCTTTTTTCAACCCTCTTTTTAAAATTCTTTTCTTAACCCCTTCTTCATCCCTCTTTTTCAAAATCCCTTTTACTACCCCTTTTTTTAACCACGTCTTTTTCTCAATCCCCTTTTCAAGACTCTTTCTTCAACCCCTTCTTCAACCCTCTTTTCCTACCCCCTTTTAAACCTAGTACTTTTTTCATCCCCCTTTTCAAAAATCTTTTCTTAACTCCTTTGTCAACCCTGTTTTTCAAAACCCCCTTTCCTGCCCCCTTTTTTAACCCTGTCGTTTTTCAACCCCCTTTTCAAAACTCGTTCCTTAACCCCGTCAACCCTCTTTTTTCAAAACCCCCTTTTTTTACCCCTTTTTAACCCCGTCTTTTTTTCAACCCTCTTTTCGAAACTCTTTCCTTAACCCCCTTTTTCAACCCTCTTTTCAAAACCCATTTTTTTAACCCCATTTTTATTTCAACCCCCTTTTCAAAACTCTTTCCTTAGCCCCTTCTTCAACCCTATTTTTTAAAACCCCTTTTCCTACCTCTTTTTTAACCCCGTTTTCAATTCTTAAGTTGAAACCCCTGATCCAAACCTCTTTTCATCCCCTTTTCATCCCCCCTTTCATAACATTTTCGCAGCTACCCTTATAAAACCTTTTTTTCAAACCCCTTTGCCAAATTCTTTTTTCTAACTCCTTTTCCAACCCCTTTTCAAACCACCCATGCCAATCCTTTTTTAACCACCTCTTCATAGTATTTTTCAAACTACCCTTTCAACCCCCTTTTTAAACCCTATTCTAAAATTTTTTCCCAACCCAGTTTCCAACCCCTTTTTCTCCTAACCCCCTTTTTCAAAACCTTTTTACCTAAACCCCCTTTTCTAATCTCCCTTTCCAATCCTTTTTTAAATCCCTCTTCACAGCATTTTTTAAACTACCCTCTCTGTAAGCATTTCCTTAACCCCCCCTCGATATTACGTTAGATTTTCTTGACCCCCCCTCCCTAATTTTTACACAAAATTTTTTTAATCACGAAAAGAAAACTATTTTTTTTGAGAAGAGAAATCTTACGTAAGATTTCAATTAACCCCCTCCTATCTCATATAAAAAACAATAAGAAATTTCCTAGACCCCCCCCAAGGTGCTTACGTAATACTCTTTTTTCAAAACCCCCTTTTCCTACCGTTTTTTTAATCCCGTCTTTTTTTCAACCCTCTTTTCGAAACTCTTTCCTTAACCCCCTTTTTCAACCCTCTTTTCAAAACCCATTTTTTTAACCCCATTTTTATTTCAACCCCCTTTTCAAAACTCTTTCCTTAGCCCCTTCTTCAGCCCTATTTTTCAAAACCCCTTTTTCTACCTCTTTTTTAACCCCGTTTTCAATTCTTAAGTTGAAACCCCTGATCCAAACCTCTTTTCATCCCCTTTTCACCCCCCCTTTCATAACATTTTCGCAGCTACCCTTATAAAACCTTTTTTTCAAACCCCTTTGCCAAATTCTTTTTTCTAACTCCTTTTCCAACCCCTTTTTCTTCTAACCCCCTTTTTCAAAACCTTTTTACCTAAACCCCCTTTTCTAACCACCCATGCCAATCCTTTTTTAACCACCTCTTCATAGTATTTTTCAAACTACCCTTTCAACCCCCTTTTTAAACCCTATTCTAAAATTTTTTCCCAACCCAGTTTCCAAATCCTTTTTCTCCTAACCCTCCCTCGATATTACGTTAGATTTTCTTGACCCCCCCCCCCTAATTTTTACACAAAATTTTTTTAATCACGAAAAGAAAACTATTTCCTTGAGAAGAGAAATCTTGCGTAAGATTTCAATTGACCCCCTCCTATCCCATATAAAAACAATAAGAAATTTCCTAGACCCCCCCCCAAGGTGCTTACGTAATACTTGAACAGCCCCAAACAAAAAATTACGTACAATAATGAAGGGGTCGTAAAAATATTCCCTTACAGATTGTTACAAGTCTCGGGGGAGGGGGGGGGAGAGGTCTCTAAGTAGGCTTAAAATGCGTTACGTAATATAAGTCCTGTCCCTCATCATGACACTTCAAAGTCAGCTGGTGTCAATTTGACCCCATAAACCTAATACCTCATTTTTCCTCGGAGTAACTAATGAGGGTTAAAAGGGTCATCCCAAAGGGTGTTTCAAATACGACACGGTGTAAACACCCCACCACGCTCAAAATCCCCCATCCAAAACGTTTAAGACCCCCATTTATAAACTAATCTGTAACACAGAAGTTCCTCAACATAAAAACTTCATCCAAACAGTTTAAAAAAGTAATTTTTTATAAAAGGGCGTAAAGACCACCCTAATAAACATACAACAATAAATGACAATCTACAAGCCAATGTATGCATAGTACGTGATGAATTACACGTGCCCATCCCTGGACAGCGATGGGACGGTGAGATGATGCCAGCGGTGGGATGCTGCCAGCGGTGGGATGGTGGCAGCGGTGGGACGGTGTGTGTCGAGCGGTAGGATCAAGGATGCTGCCGGGACGGGTGGAGTCGTCGAGTCGTAGTCGGTTTGAGTCGGTCACGGGGGGGGTGGTGACGGTGAGGAAGGAGGGTGATGACGGTGAGGGAAGAGGGTGATGACGGTGAGGAGGGAAGAGGAGGGGGGAGAGGAGGGCGCTAGGGTGTTGGACGAATTTGGTTCCGTCGTTCGGGTTGCCGGGGCCGCGGAGTCAGGGGGAAAGCAATCAATCTTTGAGAGGCAGATGAGTGCGGACCTAAAATATAGGGCAACGCAAATTTAGTCTGGCTGCGTCCGTCCACGTGTCGACGTGAATGCGCAACCGCCCGGGTTGTAATCGATATTGCCGACAAGGTACCACGCCCTGCACCTGCGAGATGTGCGGGATGCAGTGCTGTGAACTGCATCTACGTCTGTCTACACTCGACGTCCTACGCCTATGACTTTTGGAGGAAAGGCTTGTCGCCTCGCGGCAAATGCGAACGCCCGCTTACGATTCCCTGTAGGCTCCTGTCTCTGAGTCCGCGCCCTCCACTTTTGGCGGGAAATTCATCCGCCAGGTACTTTCACAGACGTCCACATTCATTGGATTCATGCCTTCTGTATCATATCGATTTTCACTTGGTGGAGATGCACTGCTGAGTGTCATTCAATTTGGAGAGAAATTTTTTGCGAATTCTCAATTGAGGGGATTTTTTTCTTTTTTTCTTTTTCTTTTTTTTGCTCTACCTTTTGCCGAGTTATTTTCGCCGGCTGGGTTTTTTTTATTTCAATTCAGGAATTGTTAGCAGTTTCGATAATCACTGGGAAGGTGAAGAGGGAATTTACCTATTTGTGCGTGGAATATTTTTTGTTGGCGAGATGATGGAAGAGATGGTGAATTGAAATTTTTTAACTGTCTTGGTCGGGACGAAGGCTTTTTTTTTCTTCTTGGCGGGAATATTTATTGTGCGTTATTTCGATTCGTCGCTTCTATTCGGAATTTTAGCTCGTTGGGGAGACTCACTTTTTTATACAAGTTTGCTGGGCAAGTTTCACACACCCACACACACAAAGCAAGCCTTTTTTGCGAATTTCTTTTACAGATTTTTAATCTAGTTTTTGGAATCGTTTAAAATTCCATGAAGAACTTTTCAATTCCTTAAAATCATTTTGAAATAATAATTTCTTACAATTTTTACAAATTTTTTAAGATCTTTTAAAATTTTTCAAAACCTTTTAAAATTTCTTAAAATTTTTACAAGCCTTTTAAATTTTTTTTAATTACACGAGACTATTTATAATCCCTTAAAATCTCTTAAAATTCTGACAAATTTTTTTTTATCTTTTAAAATGCCACGAAAATATATAACATCCCTTAAAATATGTAAAAAACTTTTAAAATTTCTCGAAACTTTTCAAAAGTCTCTGAAGTTGCACATGATTAAAAAAAACAGTAACAATTTTGTGCAATCCTTTAAAATTCTTTGATGAACATGTAAATTCCTTAAAATCACTTTAAAATAATAATCAAAATTTCTTAAAATTCTTACAGACCTTTTAAATTTTTTTTTCATTCCACGAGAATATTTATAATCCCTTAAAATCTCTTAAAATTCTTTACAAGGAAATTTCCACCCCCTCTCCTCCTCCCCACTCACCCATCCCTTTTATAAACTAATTTTATAAATATTTTTTTCGAATTCCTTTCCAGATTTCCAATCTAATTTTTCAACCCCTTTGCCTAATTTTGTAAATATTTTTTACGAATTCCATTTAAGATTTTCAATCTACTTTTTCAACCCCTTTGCCTAATTTTATAAATATTTTTGTCGAATTCCTTTCCAGATTTTCAATTTATTTTTTCAACCCCTTTGCCTAATTTTATAAATATTTTTTTCGACTTACTTTTCTGATTTTCAACCCCTTTGCCTAATTTTATAAATATTTTTTTCGATTTACTATTCTAATTTTCCATTTACTTTTTTAACCCCTTTGCCTAATTTTGTAAATATTTTTTTCGATTTACTTTTCCGATTTTCAACCCCTTTGCATAAATTTATAAATATTTTTTTCGATTTCCTTTCCAGATTTCCAATCTACTTTTTCAACCCCTTTAAAATTTCTTTCTAGATTTCCAATCTACTGTTTCAACCCCTTTGCCTAATTTTATAAATATTTTTTTCGAATTCTTTTCCAGATTTCCAATCTACTTTTTCAACCCCTTTGCCTAATTTTGTAAATATTTTTTACGAATTCCATTTAAGATTTTCAATCTACTGTTTCAACCCCTTTGCCTAATTTTATAAATATTTTTTACGAATTCCTTTCCCAAATTTCCTTTCCAGATTTTCAATCTACTTTTTTGAGCCCTTTGCCTAACTTTATAAATATTTTTTACGAATTCCATTCAAGATTTTTAATCTTCTTTTTCAACCCCTTTGCCTAATTTTATAAATATTTTTTTCGATTTACTATTCTAATTTTCCATTTACTTTTTCAACCCCTTGGCCTAATTTTGTAAATATTTTGTTCGATTTACTTTTCCGATTTTCAACCCCTTTGCATAAATTTATAAATATTTTTTTCGATTTCCTTTCCAGATTTCCAATCTACTTTTTCAACCCCTTTAAAATTTCTTTCTAGATTTCCAATCTACTGTTTCAACCCCTTTGCCTAATTTTGTAAATATTTTTTTCGAGCTTCTTTCGCAAATTTCCTTTCCAGATTTCTTATCTACTTTTTCAACCCCTTTGCCTAATTTTACGAATATTTTTGCGAATTCTTTTCCAGATTTCCAATCTACTTTTTCAACCCCTTTGCCTAATTTTATAAATATTTTTTACGAATTCCACTCAATATTTTCAATCTTCTTTTTCAACCCTGTTGCCTAATTTTATAAATATTTTTGTCGAATTCCTTTTCAGATTTTCAATTTACTTTTTCAACCCCTTTGCCTAATTTTATAAATATTTTTTTCGAATTGCATTCAATATTTTGAATCTACTTTTTCAACCCCTTTGCCTAATTTTATAAATATATTTTTCGAATTCCATTCAAGATTTTCAATCTACTTTTTCAACCCCTGTACCTAATTTTATAAATACTTTTTTCGAGTTTCTTTCGCATATTTCCTTTCCAGATTTCTTATCTACTTTTTCATCCCCTTTGCCTGACTCCTTTTTCTGCCCTTTTTTTAAAATCCCTTTTCGAAGACGCCCTTTTTCTAAACCAATTTTTCAACACATTTTCCAATCCTCTTTATAAATCCAATTCTACACTTCCTCCTCAAAAATCTACTTCTGAAAATCTTTTTAGAATTTTTTTTTGTAAAACCCCTATTTCCAAATTTTTCAACCTTTCTTGAAACGCATTTTCCGACTTCAATTTGAAAAGATACATCTTGACATTCTACATTTTCAAGCTTATTTCCAACCCCTTTTTCCGGGTACATATTTTATTCAAATTAAGTAGGGGGATCGCCCCCTCTGTTCGCTACTCATCTTTTTATATTATTTTGTTATTTGTTTTCTTAATATAACTGAATTAAATTTTAAATGTAGACTAATTTTGAGAAACTTTTACTTTGGATCAATAATTTATAAGTTATTATTATTTATTTACTTATTTTAATTTTATATATTTTTTTATAGAAAATATTTATTTTGAACTATTTTAAATTTATTTTTTATAATATAGAGAGATAAAATATATAATAAATAATAAATAAAAATAAATAAATAATAATAAATATATAACAAAATATAATAAATAAATTGTATGTATTTTTATAATCCTTTATTGATGAGTTATTGATTTATTAATTTATTTCGCTAATAATGACAATTACAGATAACTCTTTAAAGCACAAAATGCTTATCAACAAATTTCCAAAAATTACTACATTTTCTTCAAATACACCACTATTTTCTCGAAAAAAAGTTATTTATTAAATAAAATGTGGGAAAGTGTTCTTATATAATTCAAGAAAATACTTAAAAAGAATAATAATTTCAAAGCCATGCCAAATTTTATTTCAAATTATTTATTTTACATTATATTATTTTAAATTGCTTTTTTTTCGATAAAATAGCGAATATGGAGGGGATAAATTTCCACTCTAGTTGAAATATTTCATGAATTATCATATTAAAAAAAATTTTTTTTAAGGAAAGTGGGAACACTAATTTCCCAGCTGCAGTTGACGTTTTAATACTCCCTCAATTTTGACACGCCCCGATACGCACATTTTCATTAAAATCGGCGCCGGAAACTGGAATATGGGACGTTCTTTTACAAATCGTACAGATTTGGACGAAAAATGACCGACCCATTTTTGATTCAGCTAAAACTTTTTTTACGGGTTCTTTATGGAAAAAGAAAGATACGTATTCGAGGATTTTTTTTTTTTTTTTAAATAGAAAGGATTGAAAATTTGAGAATTTGGTGATTTTTGGCTTGAAGACTATTTTTTAAAAATTCATAACTCCGGTTCTGTTTGAGCTAGAGACTTTATTTTTTTTTCATTTTAAAGGTAAAAGAACGAGCTTTAATAAAAAAGTACTTCAAAGAAAAAATATTAAGAAATTCATATTGTTATAAACAATTGAAATTTTTAAATCGATTTTTAACTATTGCCCCACCCATGAATCAAATTTTTAGTATTTTTATCGTATTCTACGTTAAATTTCCTTTCGAAAACGATTTTTTAATCGATGGATAAATAATTGGTACTATCCGAAAATTAGCACGCTTTCAAAAAGCTTTAATAATAAAGGGGACCTTGAAATTTCATTCTATGATTCCAATTTTTGTTAAACAATTGGAAGCAAGGCAGTTTTCATTGTATAACAAAAACAATATTGTAAAAGTTACTAAATAAATAATTTACAAATTTTAAGACCACGAATCGATAATAAATAAGTAATTTAAATTTTCAATAGTGATGTTTTTCATTTATTTCTTTTTATTTATTTATTGTTTCAATTTTTAATAAAGTCATCTTAGCTAATAAATAAGATTATTTAATTCAAAATATATAATAATCATTTATATTTCAGAGAAAAACAATATGAGCCAAGAAAATGGGCCGTGCAATGTGACCCGCGCGCCAGTGTGACGTACCGCGCTAGGTAAATTAAATTTTTTCGGATAGTACCAATTATTTGTCCATCGATTAAATAATCGTTTTCGAAAGGAAATTTAACGTAGAATACGATAAAAATACTAAAAACTTGATTCATGGGTGGGACAATAGTTAAAAATCGATTTAAAAATTTCAATTCTTTATAACAATATGAATTTCTTAATATTTTTTCTTTGAAGTACTTTTTTATTAAAGCTCGTTCTTTTACCTTTAAAATGAAAAAAAATAAAGTCTCTAGCTCAAACAGAACCGGAGTTATGAATTTTTAAAAAATAGTCTTCAAGCCAAAAATCACCAAATTCTCAAATTTTCAATCCTTTCTATTTTCCAAAAAAAAAAAATCCTCGAATACGTATCTTTCGTTTTCCATAAAGAACCCGTAAAAAAAGTTTTAGCTGAATCAAAAATGGGTCGGTCGATTCTCTGTTCGATTTGTAAAATAACGTCCCTTGTATTACGAATTCAGAAAAACGTAAAATCCCTGCATCCGAGACTAAATCCCCATGACGTCTGGTAATACAGTCGGCGGTTGGAAATAGGAAAGAATCCGAGGAATTTCTTTGCCACGCGTTCGCTCTCAGTCGGCTCCCGGCTGCAAGTACCCGATTCCGTAGAAGCTGTCAGTCTCCGTGACAAGTGCTTATAGTCTTGGGATGGTCTGAGTGGATGGTGGATGGGTATCCAGGGGGCAATTGTCGGAAGGTGGATACTGAGTACTGGCAGAAAGAGATGGTACTGGGTAGAATAGGTAGGATAGGTAGGATAGGTAGGAGAGAATAGGCAACCGGAGATGCAACGGTGTACGGCGGGTGGCTTGGTTGCAGGAGGACGCGGACGGTTATAAGGTGGCAGCGGTGGGTGGAGGGGATAGTCGGACGGTGGCAGCGGTGCGGGTAGGATGAGGCAACAAAAGGGTTGAGTTGTAACGCCTCACCTGTGGTTCTCTACTCCTAATAGTTTTAATGCGCAAACGGCGTCATTCCTAACTCGCTACACGAAAATTATAAACATTACCACCCTTGTCTTTTTCTTTTATAATATTATATAATTAATTATATTTTATTTTTTTAATCTCTTAAAATCTATGTTAAACTTCGTCGAAATCTCTTAAAATATTCTAAAACTTCTTGAGTTTCTTTTAAATTCAATGATAACAATTCAAATTCCATGAAATCCTTTAAAATTCTCATCAAATCGTTTAAATATTAGAAAATCTCTCGAAATCACTTAAAATTATTAGAAATCTCATAAAACTTCGTCGAATTCTTATAAACCTTTTAAAGTTCCTTCAAATTTCACGAAATATCCTAAAATCACATACAATTCTACAAAATTGTTTTAATATCCTAAAAATCTCTTCAATTTCGTAAAAATCGTTAAAAATGCACATAAAAACCTTCAAAATTATTAATCTCTGGAAATCTATGTTAAAATTAGTGAAACTCTAAAAATAGAAATTTTTAGAGATTATCTCCCATGAAATTCTTACAAATTCCAGAGAAATTTTCAAGCTCATAAATTTTTTGAAATCCATATGAAAATTTATGAAAATCTCTAAAAATTCCTAATAACCTTTTGAAATTTCATGAAAAAAATTTTAAAATCTCTTCAAATTCCCCAAAAAATTCTTAAAATTTTACGGTAAAATTTAAAATCTCTTTATATATTTTATATCCCTCATAAATATTACATAGAAATCTTATTAAATTCCATGAAATCCTTTAAAATTCTCACAAAATCATTTAAATTTCAGAAAAATCTCTCAAAATCACTTAAATTATTAGAAATCTCATAAAACTTCATCAAATTCTTACAAACCTTTTAAAGTCCCTTCAAATTTCACGAAATATCCTCAAATCCCATACAATTCTATAAAATTGTTTTAATATCCTAAAAATCTCTTCAATTTCGTAAAAATCACTTAAAAATCGTTAAAAATGCACATAAAAACCTTCAAAATTATTAATCTCTAGAAATCTATGTTAAAATTAGTGAAACTCTAAAAATAGAAATTTTTAGAGATTATCTCCCATGAAATTCTTACAAATTCCAGAGAAATTTTCAAACTCATAAATCTTCTGAAATCCATATTAAAA